>JABSMT010055033.1:0-11290 GCA_018902335.1 Eumacrocentrus americanus
TATATATATTTCTTCTTCACTTTTATATAGAATATGTAAACGCTATATCTTCTTACAGTAATAATCACGTCACATTGATAAATATAACTCTTAGATCACACTACACGGGATCACAATCATCCATCGGTCGCAGCGTCGCCCACGATATATAAAAGTATAAAATACATCGAGAATTCAGAGTTTTGACTGGTGTCAATGATTGTCGAATGGAATCGAGTGAAATTGGAGTCGCACAGAAGAAAAAATAAATAAACTAATACATATTAATATTATTCGATCTAAATCGTGACAATCCAAGTGCATAAATGGCAATTTATTTTGGAGCGAGACACGCAATTGAATGGCAATAAAAATTCAGAAGCGTCGAACGTGCGAGAGAGCACTTCTTCTTCACCGAAGATATATTGTGGACCAAGACGAGAGCTGAACAGCTGTCGACTATGTCCACGATATATCGAGTGAAGTTTCAGAGCTCCGTTCGTTGTCTCACGTAGAAATAGTTTCGCACAACGACGCCTCTGTATAACTTGGTATTCGTGGCACGTTACACGAGCTTTTCCGCCGTTCCTCTCGGTTGCAATGTTGCATAGGCAACAACATACTCCCCATTACATGCACACACATGAGTGCCAAGAATTTCAGTAGCTCACGCGTTGCTAGTTCACGATGCCACTGGAACGAAACCACCTTTTCATTATAGTTATATATGACGAGGTATTTGTTAGGGTAGTAGACATCCTGACAACGCCAACTTCTTGGCGAGCGCCATGAGTACCAGGCGATGAACTTTATTAATCAGCGCAACGAGAGGCATAACTTAGCAACTGTACTTGAACTCCTGTTTGCTAAAAGAGGGACGCAATCATGACGTTCGCCTCATAATAGTCTCAACTCCAAAGATCGATTCCATTCGACAGCAAAGACTTGTTCTCGTGTCCCAGACCTATCTATTTTTTGTGGTGAATAAAAACATTTTTTGTTTTGTTTTAAAAATACATTAAGTATCTCGATTTAGCCGCGGCAGTCTTGTCTCGCGGGTTACCGCGTGGACCATTCGTTTATTTATTTTCTTTTCTTTTTTTTTTATTATTTTCATTGGCTTTGTTTAAATCCATTGTTTACTTCGCAGCCTGTTCATCACGAGGCAGATAAACTCTGTACACTCGCTCGTCTTTTTCGTTAACTTGTAAACCTATATTTGTTAAATATGGCCTCTTATGGCGTCGATTAGTCTTTTTTGTTCGGAAAAAGTCTTTGTCGCGCTCGATTCACTCGATATTAACTGTACAATTAAACTCATCACGTCCCTGTACAATGGTATTTCGATTATTTTTAATTAAAAAAAATACGGTGTACTAACATCTTCAAACTTGCACATTTTGTTTTATAAACAAAAATTCGTTCGTATTGCTTCAACGAGTCTAGAGAGTCTTTTATCATCATTACCAACGTCATCATCATCAGCATCATCATCATCATCATCATTATCATCATTATCATCATGATCATCATCAGAATTATCATCATCACTGTGTTGTCCTAAGATTCAAATTCGACACGAGATCGCACTCGTCCGCACGAGGACGAGCACCGTTGTCGCATTTTCACAATTGCTCCGAGAGTATAATTACCCTCAGCGTCTGAATATTATCGTTGTGCAGAAGCTTGTTGGGTGCTTTAAATGATACTCTGGTTTCCTCGAGACTCTCGATGGCAGTGTGCTCGCAGCCCTCAGCTTCCGCCCTCTCGCCTTTGGGAGCATCCTTCTCTGTTTCAACACTCCGACTGATAACTCTCGACGAGCCATGAGCCTCGATGACGTCCGGAATCGAGGAAACTGTCAATGGTGATTGTCTGTCTCCTCTCGATCTTGGACTTAATCTTGCCAGACAGTCAGGTGGTTGTTTCCTCTCTCTCGTGTCGTCTGTATCTCCTGAGGCCGTTGTCGTGTCGAGTGTCGAAGTTGCTCTCGAGGAGACCATGATCGGGGAGTTTGCGCAGGCTCTTGTATAACTTGCACCAGTGAGGTCCACATAAGGCTGCTGACGTCCGCGAGACTCTAGAGTCCCTGAGAGAAATTTCGGATTCGAGGAAACATTAGTAAATTGCCCACGACTTCGAGAGTCAGTCTCAGTGCCTCCACCATTTACCAGGGAGGACGTATTACTATCCGTCATTGGTTTTGGACTTATTTGACTTCGGCGAAAGTAGGGACTCGACGACTGAACTCCCTGAATAGCAGCACTGGGTTGAGTTGATGTATGGTTCTCTTTCTCTGCTTGGTTTGGCAGGTCAATGGAGGACTTTGATGATCTTGGACTGAGACTGGTACGAAGAGATTGGTCTTTATGATCAATTTCTGCGCCAGTGAGATGTCGCTCGGTTATTGATCGACCATGAGAATCTTCAGTGTTCCTCGTTGCACTTAATTCGGGACTTCTTTGACTCTGTAACTGATCAGGCACTTCGGGGACAGCCTCAAGCAGGCCCGAGCGGTCTATTCGGCGAGTCAGAGTTCCTGTATGGCCAGGATTCTCAGCTCCAGTTAGGTTTCGAGGTCGACATCTCGATGGATCTTCTTCGACAATCTCCAGCAGGCCTGATTTGTCAACACGACGAACCGTTGATGTTGTGACGTCAAAGTCTGGCTGGGGAATCGCTACATGATGTGGTCGTCCTCGAGGTGGAAGAGTGCCGTAATAATCGGCAGTTGGTGAGGTTCCATCGATGCTCTGAGCAACGCGGTATGAGCGATGAGCTGCTCCAGATCCAGGCAGAGTGCCATATCCGGGATTTGCGGTAGGCGATATCATTGCGGTCGTATCAGTGGGATTCTCGATGACGATCTCCATGTGATGATGATGATGGGGGGCCTGCTGCTAGAGCCAAGTGGTTCGCGATTTACCGGCTCGCGAGCCGGTAGGCTGATCTCAGACAATTATCTCTCTTATGATTCTTGGTCGGCGGCCATTGGGCGTAGAGTAGCCGGACTCGAGGCTCTCGTCGTATGAGAGGCTGACCTGTTGTGGTGGCTTGGCGTCCTCGTCGTATGCCTCCTGATAAGGCAGTCCAGACACGTCGTACGGTGAATCTGTTGGAAGAGAAAAATGTGGGCTGTTAAAAGAAAGAAGTCTCGTACGGTGGATATTTTTTTTATCGCTGAAACTGGTTTACTTTGGGATTTCTTCCTTGACGATAATGAAGTATCTGATTTTATGGAATAGGATTTTGTAGGATTTTGATAAAGGGATTGGTTTATTTTTTTTTACGACAGAGAATGGTAAAAGAGTATAGAGTAGATTGAGCAATCAATTGATGTTCTTTTGACTATATACTGACCGACATGTTTCTGGGATTTGACGACGGTAGCGAAGGGTTCTGAACAGAATTGCTGGCGGCTCAGGTTGTGGCTTTCCCGGTAATCCTCACGTTGTGGCAGATAGTGTGGGTGGGCCGGATAATCGGACTCAGTCGCAGCATATCCACCAAGATCGTATGGAGGATTTGCGCCATTTGCCGCGGCTGACTTCATCTGCCAAATAGAGTCCTGGGAGTTGACGGATCCACCGTTATTGGAGTTTGAATAGCTATTGTCCAAGTAGCCCATGTTGACACCTAGCAAGCAAGAGAGCAATAAATGTTTCTGCAATGACCGCGTTACTGCAGTTAGTTCATCTCAAGCTATTAAATATCCCACGTGTAATATTACCACATGAATAACTCCAGACGTTATGATAGACGTGAAAATACAATTGTTAGTATCTCGAAGGGCAATTTACCATTCTCACCATTGATGTTGTGGGTGGGCTGATGATAACCATAACCAGGTTGGGCATAAGCAGGAGTCTTTGAATCTTCCATAGCGAGTGCACGATCCAGACTGTGCTCCAGAGCTTTGTTCTCTGCATAATAGGGTGGTGGTGCTTGGGTTTGCTGTCCATTCCCGGTGACCAAACTTGGACGAACCCTGCATCATAAATGAAAATTCGTTTGTCACTCGGCTGTCGAGAAAGTTAACGAGGATGACTATGGAATGTATAACGAGCTGTGTGCAGTGGCAGAAATAACGAGTTAGTTCGCCACACAGTAGAGACCATCCCCGGTATATATGGTTTATATAATAGAGCCATACAGAAGACAAGTGTGGGTGAAGTGCACGAGGTTGAATAAATTATTCTAGGCATTGCAGTATCTGACTTCAAACTCTCTAATGAGATTGCGAAAGAGCTTCGGCCGAGTGAACGTTAAATAAGAAAAAAAAATAGAGCACCAGGCCATCGTGTATTTCCAACTTCTCTATGCGTTTTCTTTTACAACTCTCAATGGAACCACTGCAAGATACAAATTCATATAAAAGTGGCAGCTGATTGGATGACGATAGATTTTCTCGTAGTGTACCATACGTAGTTTTACGAGGCCAATCACCATTGATCTGTGTTTATAGGTATTGACTTTCCTGCTGGATTGTAATATAACACGAACAATAGTAGCTTGGATGTCATCGTAAAAAAATGCTTTCAAGTCCAGTCTCATACTTCAGTTTTATTTATAGCATGCCCTTGTGCAACGAACGAGCCGTTGTCATGCGTGATCAAGCGTGGAATATCGATATTATCGCGTCCTGTCGCCGCAGAGAAATCGAGTTACAAACACTCTGTACGTTCTGTATTTGTGAAACAGCAGGGCAAGATCTAGAACACCATCACCGTTCACTGACCACGAAAATTACTTGGACTATCATGGCAGTCGAGCTTGGTGAGTGTAGGGTTTTTGCTGCAGCCGCGCGTCTAGAGAGACCCTTTCCACATCAGAGCAACTTCTTGCCTCTCATCTTCTCTCTTCCCTCGATTGGGTCTCTCTCCACCAGCAAGACTTCCATTTCACGCTTTACGGTGCTCGGATGGCTCAGACGAGCTAACAAAATGGTAGGTGCCGAAGCCTTAGTTAAAAGGGAAAAAAAAGAAGTGCACACACAATGAAGTACATCTCCAGCGCTTTGAATATAAAAGACTAGGTCGGGTGAACCTTGTTTCCAAGGAGGGATTAGTAGGTGGATCAGGATAACTTACGCGTTAGAATCCATCTCATAGTCCTTGGCTTTGGCAGCGTGCTTTCTCCTGCACCGACAAAATAGAAGGAGTAGAGCAGCGAAGAGAAGAAAGACTGCACCGCTAACAACGAGGGCAATTAACGTTGGAGTCGTCAAAACACCAGCTTGAGTAATGATGGATGGTCCGACTGTTGAAAAACAAAACGCAAGAAATTCAGTATATTGCACAGAACAGATGGATAATAAATTGATATAAAGAAATGCTTGTAAAACAGAAAAATTATACTTACTCTCTGCTTCAGCCCAGTCACCACACTTCTGTCTGGATTTGTCCGCGTCAAGACACAGCCTGACCCTGAGGCGTGGTCCTCCGTTAGACGGCTCCCGGTCTATCAGAATGTCCTCAATTCGATTAGGTACACTGCCCAGGGCCTGGATGTGCCACTCGGTGACCGGTCTCCAGGCATTATGCAAACCACCTTCAGATTTTTCGATCAAGGCCACGAGTGCCAGACAGGTAGGGCCTACGTAGAGAACAAGGGTACCAGTCTCTGGGTCATAACTGACTCTCTGAGGTGCTGGGATCTTGGCAACTGTTGTTGAGAATCTCTTCTCATTGGAATACTCTGATTGATTCTTGGTGTTAACCGCCTGGACTTTGAATGAGTAATTTTGATGCTGCTCCAGAGTCGTGATGTTGCAGGGATTACTACGATAACAATCAGTCTCGACCCATTGGCCAGGTTGACTACGTGGTGCTGCACAGTCCGGGGAAATACGGTCGCTCTCCCCAGAAATACGCAGATGAGACACAAAGTACTTGGTGATCTCTAGGCCACCATCAAAGCCGATTTCCCACTGCAACACGACATAAGTCGGACCGATCTCCACGGCACTGAGATCAGTTGGCTTCTCTGGTGCACCTTTGGGCTGCAGAGTAATTACTGAAGTAATACTGCCCTGGGCGTTCGCAGCGCGACAACTGTAGTCGCCGTAGTCTGATTGCCTGATATCCGTTATCTTCAGTACCGATGTGTATATATCATCGTTTTCGCTTGTGCTTCCTATCTCATAGTGGCCATCGCTCGATGAGCCCTGAAGGGGAGCAGCATTCGAGTCGAAGCTCCACTGGAACTCGGGCTTTGGCCACGCTTGAACTTTGCACGTCACCTCTGCAGTCTCTCGCAAATTATACGCAACCTTGTTGTGCTTGTGCAGCACAATTGGCGCGTGCTCAATCTTCAGCATCATCTGGGACTCGACCCTTTTCACCTCATTCGAGAAGACACATGTGTACTTGCCCCGATCGCTCGCAATGATTTTGTCTGTGTGGGGTCGAGCACCACCAAGGAAGCTCAAAGTTGAATTAACAGTGACTACGTTTCCATGTCCCTTCATTGTTTCAGTTGCAACTCTGTAGAGACTCTCATCAGCAGTTAATTCTTCGTCGTCCTTCAGCCAACGTACACTGGGACCGGGTTTGCCTTGAGCAATACAGGTCACCTCGAACGACGATTCCCCAACTTTCCTGGTGACATGCGGCTGGAGTTTGGTCAGAATTTTCGGCTGTTGATGAACAGTCAGTTTAACAGTGGCAGCCTCACCAGTGCCAATCTCATTCATAGCATGACACTTGTACGTGCCATCGCTGCCCAAGTGCACCGAGGAGATTTCAAACTTCGGACCAAAAGTGTCAAGTGGCATAACGCCATCTTCACCCTCCTTCCACCACTGATACTGAGGCTCAGGATAGCCGGCGGGACTTGCCATACACGTGAGTATGACTTTAGAACCCTCAACGGCAACTGGCGAGTCTGGCGTAACTCGAGCTGGTCCTGGCTTGTGACGTATGCGAATGTTGACGCGAGCACTGGCAGAGTAATTCTTGCGCTGGCCCTCACTCGGCTGAATGGTATTGAGCGCCCTACAGGTGTAATTCCCAGCATGTTCGGCAGTGACGCGAATCAGCCGCAATATGGATCCGGATTGACGGAATTCCGGGCGTCCCTCTCTCGACCATTCGATCACGGAAGGCTGGGGATTCGCGGATACATTGCAGTGAACAGTCACGGTGTCCTCGACCTCAGCGACCCGGATGGTGTCGCCCTCGATGCCCACGCTGGGCGGATAGAGTACGTCCAGAATCAGCGAAGCCTCGCCACCACGACCAAGAGCATTGTCAGCCTCGCAGGTGTACTTTCCAGCGTCTTGGAGTGTCACTCGACTGATAACATGCTCGAAGGATATCGCAATGAAGCTTTTGCCTCTCATCCAACGAACTGAGCTGACCTCCGGCTTGGAATCAACGCCACATCTCAGCACAGCTCGGCTGTTGGCCTCGACCTTGAGGGGATTCGCGGGTCCAACGGACACCCTGGGGAAGTAGTTAACGTTCAGCGTGACATTGGCATTGAGCGTTTGTCCGTCTGGCATGGCACGATTGCGCACGACACACCGGAAAACGGCGCCGTCATCGTCTTTCGTCGGTTCCATCAGGAGTGTTCGTCCATGATGCAAGAGTTTGTGGCTATCGCCACGGTACCACTTCACCTCGGGCTCGGGACTTCCACCGTAGGTGTTGCACTGAAGCTCCAGACGTTTGCCTTCAGTGGCCGGGGCAGAAGTGGGCGAGATGTACGGCGGTCCTGGTGTTCTCAATACTGTTAGAGTCACATTTTTGTGATAGAGATTTTCACCACTACCGCTGACCTTCACCCGACACTCATATTTGCCGTTGTTTCGTTCATACGATACATTGCGTATCTCTAGGTCATAGCGTCCTTCCATCAGGTCCATGTAGACACGATAGTTGGGTGACAGGGACTTGTCGTCGATAGCAGCGTTGTCATGAACATTGTTGGTATGAGTTAGCCAGAAACACGTAGCATTCTCTCGCACAGGTGGAAATCGACATTGCAACAGTACTGTTGAGCCCTCCTGCGTGTCGACCTGGGTCTCCTCCGCTGCTTGGACTTGTGATAGAGCTGGAACACGAAGAAAAGAAAAATCAATTTTATATATGTCGTCAATTACTCGACGGGACTTCTATGTATACATAATAGTGGTGGTGCATGTATACGATAACAAATCACCAGGCATTGTAGATGTATGTATTATGTACTCGTTAACAATTAAACTTGTGTATCACCCTGGCAGATCAATACCAAAGCAAACGACACTTTGATGAAATCTACTAATAACGCCTGGTCGGGAATTACGATTCATTATAAAGTTAAAGTAGGTACTTGTGAAAACGTGCGGGCATTCGTATAAACGACAATTTAAATTGACTGTTTATACGGTCATTTTAGAGTCGACTGCACGCGGGATGCATACAGCAATAGCGTTGCCTGCGAATTATCGGTGTGGTCTGCGAATTATTGCTGGATGAATGCAAATTGTTAAATAGTCGCAAATTATGCAACTCTTGACTATTCCGTACCCTGGATATACCATTTGTGTGTTTCCCCTCTTTTCGTTTCTCGTCGTCGTCGTCGTCGTCGTCGTCGTCGTGTCTCTCTGTAAGAAATTGAATTATAATCAGCAAAACCCGAGGATCTCGTAAACGATCCGACGAGTGGGATGAGAAGGCAACGTATAAGAGAGCAGCAACGGTAGGTCGTGTCATCAAACGAGGCGAAGAAGCTGGTCGGATGCCGCAGGAGGAAAAGACGCTCGGATGAACAAGTGACATCGTTACAACGACGACGACGACGATGAAGGCGGAAGAGAAAAGAAGAGATGGAGGAAGTACAGAAAACGAAGCATAGCAGAAGCCCTCGTGTCTCTCTGTGTCGCTCTGACAAGTCATACGAAGTACAGGAACGTAGTAATGTTCTACTTCTCGATGCTGGTGAAAATCGACAGGAATAGTAGTAGTATTTTTTATAGGGCACTTGGACGTTATCACCCTTTCTTCGCAGAGACCAAAGAGCAACTATCAGCCTTTATCGCGCATAAACCATACCCAGAGCACACGTCTTTAAGGCCCTCGACATTTCCTTTATTATTAGTTGGATTTTTTACGGCTTCGTCTAATAGAATCTTCAATTAATTTTATTCTTCCCTCCTTAATTCTCAAATGGGGCCGGATTTTAATTATTTTTATACAGCGCCATCAAATGACGAATAAATATTTAATTAATTAGAATAAAAAAGAAATGGACTTCTTCAATAGGGGGAAAATAAATTCATTCATTTATTATTTGATTTCAGAATCTTTCATTCCATATCACTCGACGGTTGATGTCTTCAGATGACATGAAACACGATTCTGTGGGCGTCGAGTCCCACGAGTCCTGATGAGAGTTGAAACGTCTACGTCTGTGTATGACGAGGCTCATTGGATTCCAAACGTGGCACATTTGGTTGCTCTATATAGCACGACTGCTGTATACATCTATACAGTCCTGTGTGTATTCTCGGGTACGAAAATTCGCATTTGGATTTTACGAGACCCTTAACACGGAGCACCGTTGGTCATGCCACTGGGAATCGTGTTTACCGTACGACGTCGATGCGTATAGAGAGACCATCGGCCACAGATGCCATTGAGTTGACCAGCGGGGAAACGCGGAAAGCGCGTGGTTGCTTGCTTGTCCCGATGGTGAATGTGGGTCGACATTGGGTCGTATAACGGTGGTATGAGAGCCGTTCCGAGTCCCCAACTTGATCGAGGCTTTATGCTATATCTTTCTGTCTCTCATATGGCATGTGGATTGCTCTCCCACCTCCTCCTTCCTTCCCGTTTATTGTCGCGCAAACGCTTCAATCGAAAAGCAATGAATCCGTTCTGCCTCTCGCATCACCGCGCGCACAAGCGCTCTGTGTAACGCTGTAATATCCGCGTCTTCATTGAATTATTTCATTTAATTTCCAGCTGTCAATCAGTCATTCCATTCTATTCTTATATATATTTTTTTGCTTTCTGTTTAATCAAAGAATATTTTCACGCAGATTACACATTAATTATGTTGTCATGATCATTACAGGTGACCTTTAATCAAGGCGGAGTGGTTTGCTCCAATCCTGGTCGTTGAGCAATAGCCAGAGGGAAATGAGAAAGCTGGATGTATAATAGTATACAATATACAAGGAAGAGAATGATCATTCAGTTCGGTGAATGATTCTGCCTTGGGGCTATGCACTTGGTGGACGCGTTGGTATGCGGCTCAACCATGTCGAAAGAAGCTTCCCCATGCTCATTTGTGGCCTGAGGATGCATTGGCTCATCCTTTAGAATGGTAAACAGGCTCCCACAAGATAAAGAATATATTCATCGTCACACACGGCACACGTGCATGGATATAAGATAATAAAACCGACATCTAGAAAAGGCGTAGTAGAGGCACTTAGATATTCGTTCTCTGGTCTATAAGGCGCATCTACGTCAGTCGTTGGTGTATGTAGTGTGCCTGGAAGACACTCGGCTGCCATTTGAGTCGGCTTAGCTGGCCCCGCGTCCACATTACATTGGTATTTATACGACTAGACTCAGAGAAGGGTGCAGCAAGCAACGACGAGTTGAACGACTGAGTTAGAGAATTCAGCCGGTCGTTGAATCGTCGTGGCGTGCCAGGTCGAGCACACTTGTCTCGTGGCCTTCTACCCGTTCTTTCCCTCGTCATCTTATCGACTTTTCCAATGTAATGGACCTAAATACGTCTCTATCGATCAAACTATAATGGTACTTTTTTATTTATGTGTAGATATACCTATGGCCGCATTAGAGACGATCGGAAGAAAGGGTTTAGTTATAGCAAATGCAGAAAGAGTAGGTAGTAGTAGTTAGTCGTAGTTGAAGGTATATTATACGGATACAGAACGGTTTGCATTGCAAAGCTCCTTCTTGCCACCTCAGCTGCATGTATAGCTTTGGTACGTGGCTCTCGAGTCAGATTTAACGCCGTTGGAAATTAATTTATCGCTGAAACGCGGGCACACAGGGGTTTATATATAAACTCCACGGTTTTTGGCACGGACTCGTGATCAATTGTCCTCAGGCCTCTAAGCATACTGCTGTATATGCCTGTGCTGTATATACTGCCCGAGGATTAGCCCTTGTCTTCGTCGCGTGATAAAGGTCTCGCACTGAACATTAGCCAGCGAAAATATATTATCATTATAATTCAGTAGTGAAGCGGTGAAAGAAGACAACTCGAAAATTATGAAAAATTTTAGACACATTTTTACAAATATCTCGAAAACTTTGAGAGATACGAAAAAATGTTATTGAACCTT
>JABSMT010055044.1:0-11285 GCA_018902335.1 Eumacrocentrus americanus
AAAAATATTTATTTGAATTTAGCAAAAATTTTTTATTAGTGCCTTGAATATATATTGATGTCGATGTAAAGTTAAAAGAGAATTTTATCGACTCTTTAGATAACTTTTGATGATCCACAGAAGGTCTGAAAGCTCGATATAAAACGCCAGAGAAGGAGAAAGGATATATATATATATATATAGAGCTATTACACAGTCAGTCAAAGTTCTCTCAGACTTTTGGAAGCTTGTGAAGCAGCATTTATTATCCATACATATGTAAAGTAGCTTCTGCCTTAGCATGTGGAATCTATCTTCTACTCTCATTCATCCCTCAAAACGACTTCATGGACGTCCCACCTGCCCCTCTCAAGTCATATATAGTCGACTGGTTCTGTCCCACTTCCTGTCTTCAAGATAGCAGATCTCATGAGTGCAATGTCTTTTTTCATTTCCTGAAAATCTCGTTCAACATTCTTCTCCACGCCGTCCAAAAAATCTTCGAGGAATTCTGCTCGTGAATCGTAGGAACTCACGTTCGATTTCTGAATACGCCAGAGAGGTGAGAAAAAATTGTCACCATACCAATTGACGATGCTAGCAAAAGTTTCTTCAACATGAGCAGTTATTTTTTCCCTGTCTAAAGCATTCTCGATGATTTTTCCTAAGTTCACTTGCTTTGTTTCAATGCCAAAGAGCACCTGGTTCACTGATTCTGCTCCAGAACCCATACACATGATCCTTCGAAGTTCAGATGAGATGGCTAATGAAAGCACTGGATCCTTATTCACAGTGGATGTGGTCAATAGTTTCTTGAGGATTGCCCTAAGCAAACGAGCCTTTGTTGGATACCTCCCCAAGTCGAAGTCATTGCCCAAAAGCTGGGCCAAATTGGAGTGCATTAAATAATCATGGATGTATTGAAATTGAAACATATCACTGTTAGAAATGTCACCGAGGAACTGTATCAACTCCAATGGAAACTCCATAATCAAGTTTAATAACTGAATAATTTCATTGAACAAAGCATCTTGCTTCTTGACATGATCCAACATCAAGAATGTCTTGCAGAGGTCAATGAGAAAATGACGATTGGTCCTGTAAATCTCTGGTCTAATGCCTGATGAGTTCTTAATAGAATCATAGTCCTCAATAAGTCTTTTAAATGATTTACTAACAATTTTGGTAATATTTTCAATAGTTTCCTGCGATGGAGATTCACTCAAGTGTAAGCTAGCTGTTAGATTTGTTGTTGGCTTATGTTCGCCAAGTTCATGAATCAGTATACAATAAATTCGTATAACTTCATAGTACACTACTCTTCTGGTACGAACTTTCTTGATGCTCAACATCTCCTTTAGAATTTTCTTCAATAAATTTCTCTTCGTCTCGACGCTCTCAGCCAAAGCCAACTTTGTCAAGTTCCCTTTATCCTCCATAATCCATTCGCTACTTGAGGTGTTAGTGTTGTTTATCAGGCTTACAATGTTTGATTTATTCATGAAAATACTTAAAACAGTGCTTGCATTAGCTAGAACTGATGATGGTGAGAAATTTTTCGTAGTTGTATCAAGACTCTTTAACCAAGATGACAAAGAAGGTCTTGGTGGTTCTTTTGGACAATTTGATGATGATGATGATGATGACGATGATGAAGGTTCTCCATTTTCATAGGCTTTGGACACTCCATTTACAACACTGCTGACGCAATCATCACCATTGCAGGACGTTTTAGTGATGGATGTGTGTACTGTAAAAAGTCCGTCGTTCCAAGGTAGACGAGGTTTATAAATATTTAGAGCCTGTACACTGCGTTTAGCTTTCTCTCCTTCTCCAGCTGCTTCAGAATCATCATCATCTTCATCAGGATAATCATCATTTTCCTCTTCAACCGGTGCAATAGTTACCACACTGATATCATTCATTGGCTCGAGTCTCAGAAAGCTATTTATAATCTTCTGAACCAAATCCTTGTGTTCCTTGACCATTGGAACTCGATTGTACACTCTTCTTATGAAAGCCAAAGCTAATTTCTGTGGTGTATCATAGAAGTAACGATTGAAACCTTTTAGAGCATAAGCAAGAGAGACTGTACCAGCATCAATCAACGCCTCAAATGCCTTCACTTCTGGAATATGAACTTCACTTTCAAGAGCCCGTAATACCAATGAAATGGTCAAGCTGACTCTATTGAAGAACTGGTCCATGACTCTCATTCGATTTGTCCTGGATGCTTTCATCAAACTACTTGAAAGTCTCATAGCAACGGCTTTTATGAAAGCATCTGCTTGAGGAAGATCTGCTATTGCTTTCATCATTGTCTTAACCAACATATAAGGACAATTGACCATTCCAGTGCCAGTTACAACTGGCATCCAACCAGGGATTTTATTGTATCGCAAAACGTCAATGAGAAATCGAAAATCTTCATTCTCATCTGGTGGCAATTCTTGAAATTTCAGATTGAGCATCAGCACAGCCAAGACTGGTTGTGTGAATTTTATTTTTTCATTTTTAATAGCACCAAAAAATACTGCAAATTCCTTTCCCAAGTCAGCTGCAATATTCTTGTCAAACTGTCGTTGTTTTATCTTAGAACGTAGAAGTGGAATTAGATCAGGACGAATGTTAGCAAACAAATCAACTCTCTTTTTAGTTGGTGGCATATGTTGTGTCATGTTTTTCTTTTTTAACAGTAGATAGTGTAATCCGTCTACTGCACTTCTGCAGAATGATGGTAGAAAGTCCTTAAGGTTTTTGAGCATTGCTTTATTTTGACGGCCATGAGGGACTCTCGCAATCTTTTCTAGTCTTGGTAGAAAGTCCATTATCTTGACGTTGTTCTTGCGAACTTGATCATAAATAACACCCAAGCCTGCGTATGCATTTGCGGTGAACAATTTGTTTGGTTGATGCAACAAGTAACCCAGAAAAGTAAGGACATTGTCACGAAAAGTTACAGCAACCCATGCCCGCATCACCATGAGAGCGCCTTCTTTCCTCGGTGGTTTTGTAACAAAATTACATGTTGTTGCGTTCAAGATTACATTCAAACAAGTCGATATTTCAAGAACTGGAGGTTTTTCATCTGTTGACAGGAAGACATAGCCACTGTGACCAAGATTTTCATCACCTTTGAGACCAATGAACGTTGTTGGAATTGCTATCTTCTCTTGAGTTAATACCTAGAATTAGAATAAACCATGAAAAGTGATTAATTCATCCTGATAATTACAGTAAAAATTGGAGTTACTTACTTGTACTGCAAGAAGTATTAGAAATAAAATAGTAGAAGTTCTTTGCAACTTCATGATGGAAACTATGTCACTTTGAAAACTCTCGTCTTACTGAATCTTGAAAATTCCATTTAGCATCAAGAGTAAAAGACAAACAAGAATAATCAAAGTAAAGTGATCGTTAAAGTTGCTTTGCCTAGTCTTTATCAGCAATATTTACAGTCTTACTATATACACAATCATGTGCATTGCATTCCTGAGGAAACTCAGTGTAATTCAATGGCTATTGGGGTCTAATAATGCACGTGCTACACGCCTTCTTGTGGTCCAAAAGAAAGCAAAGACATTTTTTTCCTTTTTTGATAACATCTCTGATATGAACATTTATTTATTTTTGGCAATGTTAACAACTAACAGCATCAATTATTTGCTTTTCTATTTTATTATCTAGAGTTTTAACTATTCTTCCCAGAATGGTAAGGGCTGTGGAGACAAAGATCTTCTGCTTGGCATGCTTTTTGCACCTGGACCTTCCAGGATCACATGGGGCAGCAGTTGACTCACGTACTGTTTGACTTTCCGATCCACATCTGGCTTTTTCAACAGATGCTCAAAGAAGCTACGAACAAATGAGCCCGTGGTTTTACATTGCTCAACTGGAAAATCCTTCATAGTCAATATTTCTGGATGACGATAGAGATAAACGACTAGATTGTTGTAAGCCTGTTGTTCAGCTCGTGCCAGTTTTTCGTATGGCAATAGGTTCTCAATTATCTCGCCAACATACTTTTGACTCTCAACAATGATCTTCTGGAACCATACCCAGACGATATTCTCTGCTCCAAGACCACTGAAACTTATTTTGTCTTGATAGTACAGCAATGCTGTCCTAGTTTGTTCATCAATGACGATTTTTTTGGTAGACAGTGCAGTTTTAATAACTAGAGCTAAGAATTTTCCACATGTCATCCTCTTTGGTGGCAATGGAATGGCCAGATCCTCCAGTAAATTAATTCGTGAGAAGAATGCTACCAAGCTCTGCCACATTTTCTTCTCTGGTTGTGATCGAGGCTTTGGCAGAGCTTTCATCAGCCCAACCAAGTCAACTGTCCAGCTGCCATATCCAGTTTGCACTTTATCCAGTACCACTTCCTTAGGAATCTTCAGATACAAAGATGGTTGCTGAATTACTTGTAAATACATTTGAATAAGCTTCAGAAGCTTTGCCTTGGATCTGATAGCTTCCACTCGTCTCAGACGATGAAGAGTCCAGAGGAATAGTGCTCCTCTGTTGGGGAAATGTGATAATCTGATTTTCTTACCAAACAGAGCTGTTAGCTGTGACCATTTAAACAGAACCATCAAAGGTCGAAGCATATTCGAATACCTATTGCTTGATGGTAGTTGAGGTAACATGCTTGGGAATGGATCGCAGTTGGAGTCGATTGGAAGCAGCCAATACATAGGATTTATCAGGGGCAAAGTCACTGTGTCCGCTTCCTTTTCTGGAGGTGGAGCATTGCCAATAACAGTTTCAGTTCGTTGACGAGTGTTAATTGTTGACCAGATAACTTCTACATCAAACTGCTTCCAGCGACTGATCATGGGTAGGAACATGTAGGGAGCAATTATTTGCAGGACTCGAATAGTCGTCTTGATGTGCATCATAAAATTCTTATTCTTTTGAGCTTCAGGCTTCTTTGCAACTGCTATTAGTAATGATAACAAAGCAGAAATTCTAGTTGGATATTTCTGAGACCAATTCTTCCCTAATAGTGTTGTCATGAAGTCCTTTCCATAATTTTTTATCAATTGCTTTATTATATTCATCTTGAGATAGTTTCCACATGTTGGATTCACGTGTTCCAGTATGGAATGGTCGTTTGCTTTATCCTGAAGTTCAACCATTGAAGGTAACACTAGAGCATTATCAATTTGTGAACTTGTGGAGATCGTTGGGAAATGGTTGAAATCATCCAATCTCAGGTCAACCATGATGCATTGGTCTGGTTGAATGTTAGGAGGCAAAACAGATATGTTGTGAAGTACATTGATGGGCGGCAACTTCATGGGTGCTCTCTCCATACTTGACTCTTCAGACTCTTCTGAAAGATTATCATTCACGTTAATATTCTGATTAATGTTCGTGTTAATGTTAACATCAACCTCTTCTTCTGATGATGATTCTGAAGACGGCTTTTCTACTTTGGGTGGTCGTTGCTTTATTGGACGCTTTTGTGGGCCACTTCGATTGGGCTTTGATGATGGTTTTGATGATGGCTTTTGAGGTGGCAACGGACGTTTTGATGGTTTGTTCTTTATAGTTGATGATTCTGCTCCTAGTTGTCTTGGTGGTTTCGTTGGTTTCGGTCGTTTTTCTGGTGGTTTTGGTTTTTTAGGTCGACTCGATGGACTTGGTGAATCTAATGGTGTTGATGAATCTCCTGCTGGTTTTGGTTGGCTGGGTTTCTGTTTCCCTGGACGTTTCGGTGGTCTCACCGATTCCAATCGCTCTGATGGCCTTGATGGTTTCCTTGGTGTCCTTGGTTCCTTTGGTCGTTCCGCTGAGGGTTTTGGTGGTCTCACTGGTTCTAATCGCTCTGAGGGTTTTAATGGTCTTCCTGGTGGTCTTGGTTGCTTTGATGGTTTCATTACAGGTTTCGGTGGTCGCGTTGGTTTCGATGGATCTAGTGGCTTTGATGGTTTCCTTGATGGTTTTGGTCGTCTCGTTGATAACTGTGATTCCTTTGCTGGAGGCTTTGGTGGTCTTGCTGGTCTCGATGTCACTGATGGTTTTGATGGTCTTGATGGTCTTGCTGATGCTTTTGGTGGTTTCACCATCGGTTCCGCCGGTCGATTTGACAATGGTATGCCACTTTCCAGTTCCTTCCGGACGTACACCAGCAAATATTCAATCTTCTTAATTAGAATCGCTGGGACTTTTTTCCCTGAAAGAGACAACTTCAATTTCTGAAGAAGAATAGAAACACAACCCTTTGGACGACTGCATTCCCTTCTACTAGGCATGACCTGCTCTTTAACTGCATCCCAAATCTTTACCTGCTGGATCATGTCACTCTGAAGGTCTGCGATTGATTTTATAATTTCTGGATCCATATTAGGCTCATAAAGGATATCAATCATCTGCCACAATGTAATAGTACCAATTGGAGGCTTTGAAATGTCTCGGTAGTTCATTACGAAAAGAAGATTCGACAACATCGATGAAACTATAATCAAATTCTTATCGTCTTTTGGCAATCTTATCTTTAGCCTAGCTAGAAATGCCAGAAGTAAGTCTCTTGAAGTGCTGTATTTAAATCGATTCATTCCTGCGAGGATATCTTTAACTTCCTGATTTGCATTTGCCAACAAATATTCCCTCAGATGTAACTTCAACAAACTAATATCATTATCAGATTGATGTTGCACTGCAATCTCAAGTAGAAGGTCAATATCGAGGCCACCTTGAGTGATTTGACGAGCTTCTGCTACTGGACTACTCACTACTCTCTTGCATGAGGACGTGAAGTGCTCTTTTATGTACAAAAGAGCCATCTTGATCTGGAGAGAAATTTCATTATCTCGACAAAGTGTGTCTACTATACTCAGTATCAGTGTATAGGGATTCTTAAAGATCAATTTTTTACGATGATTTTCCCAATTTGAAATCTTATTTTGATAAGTCAATTCAACAATGTAACTCATGTATTCTTCCATGAGTGGATCGCTGTCTGCATTGGGCAGATCTCGTAGAATCAATCCAACAATTAATTGGCTCGGTTTAATATCAACCGTAAGATGTTTAAATAAATTCACATAAACTAAACCCAAGAGATATTCTGTTAATCTAGAATCATCATCATAAGCAGTCAATTCATCAGCTGCCACAAATTCTGAACTAATTTTAATTGTTTCTGCATTTATTCCAGCCAAGAAATCAAGATTCTCTTTAGTTGATGACAATAAACCATTGATATCAATTAGTTTCTCATCAATTTTTTTTTTCAAAAAATTAGCAGCACACTTTTGATATGGTGGCAAATTTCCTGCCAAAGCATTCAAGATTTTCATAAATTGTTCTGATTTACTTTTTCCATTTATATTCTTCAATATTGGCAGAATATTGTACATGTAAATAGTCTTTTGCTTGAGGGCATTGTAAATTATCTCCAAAGCCACATAATCATGACGACTTAATGTCCCGTCAGGCAATCTAAGTAAGTAGCCCATCACAAAAATGATGTTGTCTTGAAACCGGTCACATACGAAGAGTTTTTTAATGACATTATTGGATATGTGTGGTTCCAAATTCGTGGCATTCAGATAAAACACATCGTGCTTTTGGTCTCGTAGAAAACTGTTCGATTGCAGTTGAATTTGTTGATTGTGATTCACATTAAAGGATCTTCTTGCATTTCCTAAGAATAATTGCTCTTCAGACTCTTCAGATTCTTCTGAGGGCTCTTCTGACCATTCTTCAGATGACTCTTCAGTCTGCTCTTCAGATGTCTGTTCTGACTGGCTCTCCTCACTGTATGAATCCAATTCCTTTGAACAATAATAATAATTCATATCTAAATCATCAGTTAATTGAATGTCATTATTAAAAACCCCCGAGAATACTTACAAAATCTCTCTTCACTCTGCTCACACTATCAGCGACTACCCTCTGAAAAAAATGTATTTATATATTCATTTCTATTTATCAAAAGTCCATCTGCGATATTAGAAACTTACTATTGGCGAACTAGACTCAATAACTGGTGGAATTAAAAAGACTGTGCAGATAAAGTACCAACGAAATCCCGTCACAGTTATCGGATACATAATAATATGCTTGACACACGACGACTAAGGTACCAGTTGATGACCTTCCTGTCTTTATATGCAATTACAACTGGCACTCTGACGAATGGTAATGTTCAATCATCAATGTCAGTATATACGATCGCCTTGACATGTAGTCACACACGTTTGCATTAATTTCTTTATTGCAAGTGGACAATAAAAATTATTCAAGCTGATTTACCGCTTATTTTTCAATCATACCTCTTTTTCATAACATTTTTATATCTGAAACGAAACATTTCATGTTATTGGCAAGAGCTGATGACTTTATTTGTTGATGCAGGGCATCAAAACATTCAAATTAATTCAATATGTAAATAGATCTGGAGATATGTCCGTCTTATAATAGCTGATGAAACATTGTTTGTCTTTGTGTTCTAGGATATGGAAGCATTGCTCCACGATCGACTTGGGGCAAGGTGGCAACAATGGGCTATGCAACCCTGGGAATCCCTTTGACTCTCGTTTACCTGTCCAGTGCAGGTGGATTGTTATCTCGTTGCGCTCGAGGTGTTTTCACACGAGCTTTGTGCTGCTGTCTGTGTTCAAACTGCGGCTACTGCTGTTACGATGAGAGGCGGATGCAGGTATACATATAAACTTTTCTATCTCCTCTACTACTGATGTCTATTCAGCAATCCGTTCCACATGTCGACCAGAGGGAGATTGTTAACTCGATGCTTTTACAAATAGCCCCAAATTAACTGTTCAGCATTCACCTGAATGTCTGCTAACTCATCACATTATCAGAAATTCTCCAATACTCTTTATCAATCATCATTAATAGTTTTTTTTTCTCAAGCAATCATTAAGTTAACATGTCAATGTGTTCATTTTGTGTGTTTCTCAAAGGAAAAGGAGAGAAGAATGAGGAAAAAGCGTCAGCAGGAGGAAATAAATCAGCAGCAACAGCAGCAGTTGGCTTTGCAAGAGCCTTTTTATGTTCGAGCCAATGCCTCAACGTATCCAAGCTCTGTGGAGATCAAGACTAGCCCCAAGGATGAGGTTTCCAGTCTGGGTTCTGGAGATAGACCCAATGTAACAATCCTCGCGCCAATTAGTATCTGTCTCGGGGCTATGCTCTGCTACATCGTTGCTGGTGCTTTCACTCTGTACAAATTGGAGGGATGGAGCTTCGTAGGTAAATAAGAACAATAAAGAGGATATTTTATATTTATCATTCTCAAAGAACTTTCATGAAAGCATCTCTATTTATTACAGATGCCAGCTACTTTTGCTTCATGAGTTTAAGTACCATAGGCTTTGGTGATATGGTTCCTGGCTCCTATCCTCGAAGCAGTATCATCGACTCGAAGAACTTGACAATCTGGTTTTGCTCGTGCTACATAATGTCAGGCATGGCTTTGACTGCCATGTGTTTCAATATTCTTCACGATGAGATAGTTCATCGTTTGGCCCATCAAAGCGAGAAGCACGAGACAGTGAAGGCAAGTGGAAGCGTTGATGAACTCACTGCCGATCCTTTTGCCTTGACGTCGTGACAATTTCCATCCAGCAATTTTAGCCACAGAAATGCAACGGAGGAATCATTGTGCAATGAACAGCCAGTCAGTATTTTTGCACATGAGAATGAGATGAATATTTTGAAGGACTCATACAATCAAGTGGACATCACAAGGGACTGTAAACCTATTATCAAGCTTGAAGACCATCTTGTGGGGTCAATGGCTGCAGTCTACACCCTCCCAGAGGTTGAGGAAGAAGCTGAGGAGAATACAGAAATGTGAATTAGTCCTAGGGGACTCTGAACAGACTAAAAAGACTCTTTGTTGGGTTTTTTGATTCAAGAAAGAATATATACTCTTCAAGTGGAAGGAATCCCTCAAATAGTCTTGATGTGGAGGAGAGTTATAGTTTTAACAATTTTTTGATGCTCTTCATCGGGTGTTAAGTACTGATACACTACGGGGTCACTTAAGGTTTCTACACGCCTATTTAGTTAGGAATAACGATCAAGACTATTCAGAAATAAATGTTCTTGTCTGTAACATAATAAAAACCGCCAGTCGTACATGACCTAGGTTCTACTAATTCTTTACTAAAAAAAATGATGATGATGAGAATAGGGAAAACAAAACTGCCGAGTAATTAATTCATCATCCTTTCGAGTGACTGAAGAGCGAGAAATTTTGTGCTCAAGAACAATAACTAAAGTAACGTTTACGACTAAAAAAATAAGCTCTTAAGAATGTTGCGTTTAGAATGGACTATCTGAGATGTTTAAATATTCATATTCACACACATGAATGCTACGAGATAATTATAATGATTAATAAACGTAGTAAAAGTCCAATGCAAAAGGACGACCTTCGCATGATTGTCAGTAATATATGAATTCGCTTTTTTGAAAGAAATGGTTTTTAATCTTAATAGAGAGGTACTTTACTTCGTGCAGAGGCCGCCCTAAATACTACTATAATTATTGTCATTAAAGAGAAAAAAAAAACATTGGAAAATATTCTTGTAGATATAGAAAAGTCCCTTTTTTCGTTTTAACATATCATAAGATAAGAGATCGTGTGTGGCATTATGCGTGCGCGCCTTTCATCATTTATGTCTTTTGGGTAAATTCATTACTTTATACGAAATTGATGCACTGTTTCATAACGATTATGCTCGAACAATCACAGAAAAATGCAGCACATGAAGTGGGAATTCTTCGGTTATCTGTAGAAAAAAAGAATATTCTTTCTCTCATAATGAAAGAAATGTAAAATAATGGAAGAAAAGAAAAGGAGGAAGAGGTTGCAAATATCAGGCACGCACTTCATTAAGGTCTTATCAGAATTCCCTGCGCGGATTATATAGTCGTTCCTTCGACAATGTTGATTCTTTCTCTTCTAACTCTGTATTTCTCTCTATTTCTCATTCTGCACGACTCTCGAGCCTCCCGCCGCAGAAGCCCTCCAGGGAAATATCATGAAATCGTGCGACTGGGACACTGCAAACCACATATATAGAATTTGAGTCAAGTGTTCGAAAAAAGAAACGAATAAAGAAAAAAAAATCATTCCCAATGAAAGTCAAATGTCATGGGAGTTATTTTTCTTGGCTCAGTCAAACCGATTAAGACCAATTCTCAGCTTTCAAATCGGTCGTTGAGCGGTAAAAGAAGATAAGAAATTATCAAAAATTTTAGACATTTTCATTTTTACAAATATCTCAAAAACCTTGAGGGATACGAGAAAATCTTATTGA
>JABSMT010055055.1:0-11266 GCA_018902335.1 Eumacrocentrus americanus
ACGCTCTTCCGATCTTATCTCTGTGCCCATGCTTTTATCGCTCCATTATCGTTTATGATTTTCAGCGTGCTGTAACCTCCACGCAGCTCCAATATATACCAGCTCGCTAATGCGCCTCAGGGAAACAATATATATCCTGAATGATATTTCTGAAATTTAATCCAAGTCCCTCGACGAAAGAGTGCTCAATTAATTTTATTATTTATTCTTCTACCTCTCTCACGTCTTCTTCATCTTCTTTTTTTTATATTTTAGGTCCGTTGGGTATATTGAAAGATATATACGTGCAGAGTATAGAAACAGCGTAAATTCATCGCTGAGTCCATCACTCCCTCGTCGTTGGCTCCTCAATTCAATTTAACCCCTTCTACAACATCTCTTCCTTTACTACCCTCTCTTTCTCTTCTTCTCTCATATCTCTCACCCTGATGTGCTCCTATATATTCTCTTATACTCTCTTCATTTTGGAGCCCGCCCCGGCGACACAACGGATGTCAAATAGCCGAATTCAGCTGAAGTTTCATCCACCCCTACTATATAACTCAATTGGACACAAACCAGATTTTCATCATCATGGGTATAAAAATCGTACGAGAATGCAAAAAAGAGATTCGACAAGAGTGATGTGTGAAATTGGTACACGGATTTTAACGCAGGATTCAGTATAGGTAAATGGCAGTTTCATTGAATTTTCCAGAAATTAAATTCCGTGATTACCAAGTGAGTTCCGGGGTCACTCATGTTATCCAGGAACGTTCACGCGTATAGGTAAATTCCTCGCATGTTCAATTAAAAAATAATGCTGAAAATCCATCAGTGAAATAATTTCAACGAATTTCTGTTCGAGGTCGCTATCAAAATCCAATTCAAATGATGCACCAAAATATTCCTGGAATTTTGCAACAGACAGAAGAGCATTCCTGCAATTTTCTATCAGTCGATCATGATTTAACCAGGCATCCAGAGCATTTGGGTTGATCGCGTGTGTATCGTGATCCACTCAACCAGGTCGACAATTGTTGGAGTTAGGAAGTACACGAAAACTAGCTAAAAATGCAACCAGCAAACACAAAGGAGAAGGAGAACAAGAAGAACAAGAACAAGAGGAGCATGACAGTGAGGAAGACCAAGAAATGGTGATGCGCCAAGTGAGGTCGATTTAAATGCAAACGGAAGAGGACGCAGGAGGGCAGCGGGTTGTTCGTGAGAATTGGTTGGGTGGCAGACGTAAGACAAAATAGAATGGGTAGAAGAAAGGGTGAGAGAAAAGGACGCGATATCTGAGCAAAAGTGGAATTGGTCTAGAAAGAAGAATTCAGCAGCGACCGAGAGACAGCGAAGCTAGAGAGAAAGTATGGACCTGGGGGTGGCTCGATGAAGGAATAGCGTGAGTGCAAGAGAGACAGGCAAAGTGCGCTGGCATTCTGGGTAGTTGCCAGATGGCGCATTGCGTCCGAGAGGAGCCCATCCCCTCACTGTATGTACTCTATATAACGTTGTACCAAACACGCTAATCCGTATATTTTCAGAGCCATGTGTTAGGTCACTGTCCTCCAAACACGAACTCGGTTATTCAAGGGTTGTTACAGTCACTTATCTACAGAACATTCTGAACCCTCTCGTTTAAATTGATCAGTTTCTCATCTAGATTATCAAACTTTCTTTGTCAAACTTATTCAATTAATTCAATTAAAGGTCTTAAAGGCAGAGATGAAATGCAGAGGGAAATTTGAAATTAAATATGCATTTTGTGAACTGACAAGTTTTCGTCGAACTTTTGATTGTCCTGGTAACCAGACTACCCTCTGCAGCAGTTCACAGTTTACTCTAGGTATATAATACTTTTTCCAAAACGATTTGAGATGCTGCAGGAGCAGCAGCGTAATATAGCCGAAGAGTAGAGAGCACTTTCATCTATCTCACTGACGGGATCTGTGACAAACTTTGTAGGTCTTTAAAGTTTTTGATGGACACAAAAGTTATGTGTTCTCATCATAGACGAAACTACTTTTGGTTGACGAGATTATTTTGAGAACATTCTATATGTATGTATATCGACAGCCTGCTCGTCGCCCGAGATGTTCCATTAATAAGTAATTATAACGTCGTCATATACCAAAAGAGACTCTGTAATTGATGTTGATGAAAGTCTTATGAGTAACTTAAAATAGAAATGATTATTAGTGATTAATGGTTAATTAAATTCAATCAGACAGGGATCAATTTGACTGTGTAATTGTGTTAACTCTGACCTGAATGGAAGTGAATAGCACTCTTAGAGAATTCCCATTTCGAGTTAAATCCCATAGAATACCATTTCTACACAGCAAACATAACAGAGAGAGAGAGAGAAAATGAACTCAGCTGGAATATCAACTATGTGCCACGAATCTGGCTACTTCCAGGCATCCAACATGGACTTTCACACTGTAAATAGTTGACTTTGTAATAGAAATAGCTATCAGTTGCCCTCAGACCTACTGAATAACTATATAGAAGTACAACGATATTTTATCACAGAAGATATTCAATATAAAACTACAAAAAAAATGTGAAATTCCTGCCTGTCGATAATCTGTCACTTGAACACGATTTTTTTCTGTTCACTAGATGAATACTCTGTTCTCAAATATCTCTGTGACGCTCTCGTCATATGTCCGAGGGCTCCAGCATCAATATCCATCAATTTATCACGGGAGAAAGGTGTCAATGGCTCAGCATTTCAATCACGTGTGCAACAGACGTCGAGAGTTCACAGCAGAACTGACGTGTAGTGCAAATCCATTTGAAACTGAGAAACCACATTCCATCAGCAATGTGCCATTAATTAAATTCAACAGCGTCATGCTTATATACTCATATACCTTAATATTTCTATAGAAATATCGATAAGTGTTAATCCATTTTATTCTTCAAGAAGAATCAATGTATTCAACTAATCCAGCTGAAGTATCTTTTAAATAGCGTCAATTAAGGGGATTTAATAAACGTGAGATGCTCGATCGGACTATGCCGTCTAGAGGGGATTTAATATGGCAGTGGATTCCATGGAATGCTCGACTGCCGCATTCTCGAGTTGCCTCCATCCAACGCTCACCGAGTGGAATGGGATGCATGCGGCGACGGAAGCACAGGGACAGGAAGCATGTTAGGAGAGAGGGTTGGTTTTGGAGTAGGGAGGACAAAACTTGTGCAAGAGATAGTCGCTTCAACCACCCAACCAACCCACCAACCCTTAGTCTTTATCAGTTTAGAATAATTTATGCTTTATCTGATGATACAGCAGTGTCTTAGTTATGAATATAATGACAAGAATGTATAGCTCTTGAATATTATCAATTAACGAAATTAGGGGGTTGGCTGTGTCAACACGTGTAGTTCGTGTTCGCTAAATGAAATTTTATGCGTCTCCACGGGGGCTCTTCAGTCCAATTACGACTCCCCGTCGACAGAGGTATATACATATAGGCACTTTCACGTCATCGATCGTGGTAATTACCAGCATGTGCGATAGTGGCATTGGGGGAATAATATAGAGACAGTAGCATGGATGCATTCAGGCATTCACCGGTCAATTTCCGGTGGTAGTGGCAACGGTGAGAAGTGGAGAGGATGAAAAACGATGACACAGAATGTGGTGAAGAGTGTGGATGAAAAAAAAGAGATAATAAAATTTCAATGATGCACATTTGTAACCACGACCACACCTAATAAAGTCTTCATTAATGAATGAACTCATGTAGTAAAAGGACAAAGTATTTGTCAAACTGACCCTATAATTAATTAACGTATCACTGGGGGCAGTTAAAGGTAATTGAACGAAACGCAGTTGGATATTTTCTCAGCTTGGTGTGAAAAATCATTCCACATGAAATCCAACTGCATGTTCTCTTTCTATATATTATATATAAAAGCATGCGTAATTTTCACCTCGATTGAGGTCGGGCGTGGCGCACAAGAGACGTATATAAATCTAATAATGAAAAATGCTCCAAGGAAGTATAATAGTCACGAGATCTCAACGCAAACGAGAGAGTCACGGCAAAGACTTTTGCAACTTATTTTTTTCTCTCTCGCACAACAAACGATAAACTTCCCTCTTTTTCTTGTTGTCGATGTTCCATTCATTGCCAGAGTTCTTCTATCATGCGATGCTCATCATTTATTTTTTGCAACAAAAAAAAATAATAATGCTTCAAACACCGCATACAACTTCTGCTATGAAAAATTGTTATTATTTCTTTTGCTGATTCATACAAAAGCTTGATGGTCGATAAAGCCAGTCCATTGTCACGTATAATGGCATTCTATAGGCTTGGTTTGTACGTGTTGCAGGAAAAATGGATCTAATAAAGAGAAATATGCCTAGCAGTAATAGAGGGGGGGAGAGAGAGGGCTATCCAACTATGATTTTGCCTCCAGCCGAGTTCATCAACGAGAGCAGTGAATGTCGAAGGTATTGAGGAGTCAATACCATGGGTCCAATTGCGTCTCTACATATGTATGTATTACTCTCAAGGGGGAAAGTGAGATCTCATTTAATACGAAGTGCGTCAGAAAATCCATGGCAACCCATCATGAGCTTTTCATCCTACACATTTCATTCAGGGTCTCCAGCTGTGATTCATTTGCACGTGCCCATAGCTTAAGTAAGTTACACCAGATCGTCGAAGAAAGTCGGATGCACCTGTGCCACTTTCTTTATAAGTTTAGAATTAAGAGCAAGCACAAATTCCAACATATTTCATAGCAGATTATTTTTTATTACAGGAATAAATATTGAAACATGACGGTAGGAAAGAGGAGCAAGCATGATGGATTCATCTAAACCTACAAAGAGGATTATAGATGCAAATCCACTCGGCTGCAAATTGACAAGAGTTGATCCAACGGATCAAGTGGAGTGGTATCCAGTGAACCAACCTACTCATTATCAACTTCATCACATTGATTCGAGTCTATCATTTTCCCTGGGAATCTCGGAGTCAATGGGCTATGATAGAGATCGATTGTTGAGATACAAATAGACACTATACTCTCAAACGTCGATAAGAGTCGTTGATACAGTTCTCTGCAATTGTGTTGAAACAATCGCACTGCACAATAAGTGCTTGGTTCTCTTTGTTAATAATCCCCTTGACAAAGACTTCATTTATGATTTCTCACAAATTAAATAGTAAAACCAATATTAACAGTAGACATGAGTAAGTTGTAAAACGCACATCATGGTATCTGATTCAAGTGTGGTTTTATATGTTTTTTATTCAATTTCATTTCGTATAAATCCTGTACGAAAGGATTTGAAAAATAAAACGATTCGAAAAGCTGAGGAAGCCGAGCGCAGCAATACCTATCCGGTTTTTCCTCCTATCGATGCACATTCCACTTGAGCGCGTTCAAAAGTTTATTTTTCCAAGCTAGCCAGTCTGCTCATGCGACTTCGAGTGAAACCTCTTGCACTATTCGTGCACGGCCAGTAAGAGGAGATCGTGTGAGAGAAAAGATAAAAAAAAATAAAAGTGTTTCCAGTTATCTTTTCCTCAACGTGAAGCGCGAGATATATCCTTGATGGTGCAAAGGAAAATAAGAGTGAAATGGGTCGCGAGCAGTGTAGAGTTGGTCCATTATTGCTCAGCTCATTCTTTTCTTATATACAGTTCTAGTCCTGTGCTCACACTAGACAGAATCAATCAATTTCACCTGATATGATTGTATCTCGATTTTTATTCTCACGATATATAATAGAAAAATTCGAGAATTTGCATGAATTCTTGACAAACAATTATTCTTCTTCCTCGTTATCCAGACAAGTATATATATATTCTCTGCTTCATTAATAATTCATGGACCTTTGCTGGTGCAATTAGGGAAGTCAGTCTATATAAATAGTGCTGCGGCAGCTAGCATGAAGAGTTGAAAAGTGATGGAGTACAATCTCCTCCGTGAAGTCCCATAAAGTATAGTAACGCTCGAGTTGCGATCTAACACAGCCCCAGGCGGACTGGTCAGGAAGGTTCATCGTATAGCTAGCTAGCTAGCTATCAGGTATATGTGTTACCTAGCACGAGAACTCGTTGTCAAAGCTTTCAGAGCTGACCGGACGTGACCCTTTTACCATCGACATGTATGAGAGAAATGTTGAATCGTGCCAAGTAAAGCCCTGGCTTGTTGTCACGCTCAATTGACTTCTTCCATGTTTCTATTTTACATTCAATCTTTATATATCTATTTAATTCTTTTATTTATACAATCATAGAGCTATAGACCTTGATACAACGATATTCTTGGTGTATGGAATTTATTTTACTGCTAGGTACTGTGACAAGTGATCACATAAAAGTATATCCAACATCAACAATGCTGAGAAATGAAAGTGGATAGATGTGACATATTTCGTTGAAGAATTTTCTTTCAAAACTCACACGCGCCTCTCAAAGCTGGCTTACTTTCCGTCCTCTTGACCCACCCCGCAAATGTCAATCTCATACACAGTAGTAACATTGGAGTTACGGTCGGCAGACTATGCGCCACGAGAAAACTTGAACTACTTCTTCCCAAGCCATTCACGACGACGAACTGCGGCGGGTGGCTTGGCACTTCGAGTTAAGTGACCCCGCCTCACCGTTTGTCTTTATTTTTTATCTAAGTATATATTTATATATAGTTCCCTCATGACAGTCATGCAGAGAACGTGCGGCTGTCGTAAAGGTCTGGACTATAAAAAAAATTGCGAAACTGCACCGTGAACTACAGATTATAAAAGTCTAACTTTTTACACGAAATAATTTCTATATAATCAACGTTAAAGCCAATGCGGCTTTGATGGACTTGGCTTTATGACACTTTAGCGATTCAATTGTGTTAAATTCGGCTGTAAAAAAAATAAATAACCTGATGGAATTCATTGAACCAGGTAATAAAGGTGATGAATGAGCTCGAGTAGAGTGTCACGATGGACAGATGACAGGAGGGATGGACAAGCACTTTAATTAGGTTCGTGCCCGCCTATATTAGAAGCCCTTGGCAAGGGTGTGGACGTTAAATAGCTGAAGCACCTGAGCTACAGGGGATAAAAATCGAGGGGATCAAGCAGAAGAGAAAAGGAAAAGTGTTGGAGATATAGAGAGTAATCCACTAGTCCCATGCACGGGAGCTGGAACCAAAGCTCTTTGTTTCTCACTCTCAGCGATGGCAATACCTGCGGTGCTTGAGGCTACACACCTACGCAATATCCATCCCAACGCCAACCGTATTTCCATCTCGTCGCAGTATCTGCATGGCTTGATGCTGTTCCTCGAGAAATGCGAAATATCCTCAATTTCACAGTCAGATGTCTGCATATAAAACAGTATATGGATATGTGTAGGAGTCATGCCGAGTGAGAGCCTCATGCATTTTTCCACTTCCAATCGATTGACTATACGAGCATCAGATTTGCAATTTTGTTTATTTTCCCCTAAATATATATTTTTTTTCAATGCAAAGGTTGAAAGAAATGACGATAAATGCATCACATTGCGTAGGTATGTTTATATAGCAGTAATAAATTTAAGTTCTTCAAAAGCTCTAGTGGAATTAAGCAGTATGCGTGGGTATTATATAGCAACATTGCTCCCTGATTGAGAATTATGTATAGAGAAGCGTAATTATCCCATATATCCATAAGCACGTGTGGTATTTATATAACGAGACATTACAATGCATATATTTCTTGTTAATGATTTCATTAATCAAATATAAATGTACATGAACATGTATATTCATAAATGACGATAATAATTGAAGACCTAGAACATAACAAAAAATTCCTATCTGCACTTAATATAATGACATTTTTTCCTTGATGGTTTATTAATGTTATTACGCTCCTTGAAGTGCACTCCCCAGACATGAAACATTATCGAGACACATGTCACAATTTCATCATGCTTGTTTAATCATCGATCTAGTTCATATTATAATAGACTCGTAGTCCTGCAAGTACATTGGACACAATCCCAAAAATTTCCATAGACTCTTTCATAACAATTGGCCTCCCACGCACCAAGTCAAGTTAAATTGATGATTCCCTTATTTTCAGAACTGATTAATGGACCCGAGGGGAAATATAGGAACCAACGCACAGAGTCTAATCAGCATCAGCATGCTGAATCAGTTCCAGTCCATGTCACTCAGACAAGTAAGCTAATACATTTACAACAGATTAAATTAAGAATGGAATTTCTATTGAATTATTTTATTTTATTCGTTAAGAATTCACAGGAAATTTGATATTGCAGTATCATCCCCATAACTCGATATTCACATCCTCTATATCCCTCTGCGCTATTGTTCTGAAGCGTAGGCAGTACCTGTATCTGATCGACGAGAATGAGATTAGGGACAAAGTCAAGGAAGGGCTTTGTCGAGGGCTGTGTCTATGTGTTCCACATCCATGTGAATAATCCACAAACATGTGTTCTATCGATACACACATATCTATAATCTATATACAAGAGATACGTGTGAGTATTATATAAACCTATATAAACTACCTGATATAAAATAAATTGGCAATTCTATTCAGTCCACCTTATTGGCAGTAGATTTACGAGTATGATGCTTTTATGCTCCGAGAAATCTTCTTCAATGTTTATCAAGTGAACTAGGAGGGAATTGAATTTCCAATCTCTTGTGCATCCTCCCACGTATTTCCTTGAATTTCTCATCATTATCGAGCAACAACGCATGTTCACAGGTTACACACAGGTGGGCGAAGTGGTTTCTCTAGTGTGATTTCAGCATCCTGGCTTTCAAGTTAATTAAATGGCCAAGATCGTGCTCTAGACGTCACAGAGGACCTTGAAAGCGTCGAAAAGCTACGGTTTCTAATGGTGCTCTAAGAGCTGAGATGGATAGAGTATCTTGCAAGAGGCCAAGAAGAACCAGAGACTTGCTTGCCACGTAGAGGAGAGAAAGGAGGTTGAAAACAGCATAAACGCTGATGGAACGAGAACTCTGCTACTCACCCTGACAAATCTGATTACGTCCTCCACTACCTTTACCAGAATGGCAATCACCCTTCCTTTCGTCTCCTCCAAAGTATCTCTCTGGCTGGCCCTTTCTCAATGGCCACGTGATAAAATGCATCACTCAAGCCTCTCTCTCTCTCTCGCTGCTGTACCCAAGTGTAATCTATGTACAGCATGTGATGCTACATATCGGACGAGAGAGGTATATAACAGTCCTTTGATCAAGAGCTTTTTGCAAAATTTTATTCCATTTTCCTCATTAACCATCCAGCGCGCTGTCCTATTACCTTAACGTAACCATGCTCTACATGAGCCTGTTGATGGTAAAAGCTCCACTTTCATATGCAAATGCATGGCCAAAATGTTGGGAAGGGATTAAAACAATATATTTCACGTATGAGTAATTGAATTTTCTGCATCTAAAAAAGGCTTTATTCTTCATAATCATAACTAAGTATATATATATCCTGGGTTGAAATACAATTACGTAGCGGGAACTTAAATGATAATTGGGATTGTGCATACCTACGCACCAAGTTTAGCTCTATACCAATTAGTAGGATTTCTGTTCACAACATCTAAACTTACTATGCTGAATATACGTGAATGAACAAGCTGGAAGTGTTCAGGTATACGTTCATCTACAAGTTCATAGAAATTGTCGTGGCGTTATATAGTAGAGTGAGCATCTGAACGTGGCATACGTTTTCCTTCTCCACTGCTATACACCCACCCGAGACGACGAGCCTCTCTCTGGCTGAATCCGAAGGGTTCCAAGTTTCCAGGTCGATACTTCAGCGAGCACAAACTTTGCGGTAAACTGTGGGCCACATGAGTGAGAGAGCCGGAAGCTGGTTATAGTTTGTCTCTAACTCGACCTAACTCTCTCACAATTGACTTGGATTTTCTTCTGTCAATTAACGCATCCGCCTACATTGTCCGTCTTTAATTCGATTACTTAATTGTTCAATCATTATCGGAGCTTAAAAATGTATACTCTACCATCAAGAACCACAACAACAAGTCGTCGTCTCGTGTATACGATCAGAACAGTTGCGTTTACATAGAGGGATTATCGGAAGCTAGTGGGTGTCAGTTAGATGGATGGTAAATGGCCTGGTATACTCTGTCAGTGTCGCTTGGGCATAGAGACACTGCTTCTCTCTACCTCTCAGTCGAGCTTTTGCATGCACATACGTAGAACGTACGACTAAGAGCCTAGTGGATAGCATATCGACCTAACTCTAGGGTTGCTTCAAAGTGTGCGCTGTCATGTGTGCGCGCAAAGCTCAGCCAAGAGAGCATGTGCCACCACCGGCAAATGGTGACATCGACTCCCGATATTCTCTATATATACATGCTGGACCACGTGTAGTCCCATATAATATGCAAGATCCAGGATCTTCATGTACAAGCATGCATGGATATATGTTACATCGTGTTGTATAATGCGGATTGTATATATATATATTATGTATGTATGTGCTTATGTTTTGGCCATGTACATTTGGATTCCACTGGTGTGAGCTTGTGTGTCATAAGGGCGTATGACTATGCGTCTCGTTTCATGCATAATTCAAAGCAAACTTTAACGACTGCCAACGGCCAAGATTCCTTGGGCAGACTTCTATTTGTCTTCTAGTATGTATTAGGTAGTATTATGTTTACTCTGCATTTATTTATTTTATGGATTATTTTTAAAAATGATTGTTAAATTTTTTATTTGTTATTTCAGATTTTTTTCAAGATGTTTCCACGTAAAGAGATCCTCTGACCAATCTGTAAGTCACTTTATTGCGTCAAATTATTTGTTTTGGAACGATTATAATAAAAATATTTAAATTGGCAATTTATAGCTTCTGATGTCGATTGATTATACTTTATCAATTATTACAAACTCATTGACGGCGTCTACCTATGCCTGCACATGCACAAACACACTACTAGCAAGGACTTTACCATTACTGCAGGCAGACCGGCTCAAGCTATGGGCTGAAATGAAGCCCATGCCTGTGTCTGCATAGATGTAGCAATTCCGAGTGTGGATACCGGATTGGCTGGAGTTCAGAGATAACGTCATTACCAAACCGGCGACTGGCATCCCTGCGGGCAGCGAAAGCTCATCTGCCGTGACGGCACGGACCTCATCGAGTATATCAGTAGTGAAGCGGTAAAAGAAGATAACTCAAAAATTACAAAAAATTTTAGACACTTTTATTTTTAGGAATATCTCAAGAACCTTGGGAGATACGATA
>JABSMT010055066.1:0-11256 GCA_018902335.1 Eumacrocentrus americanus
TCGTTTTCATGAATTTTTAAGAAAAAAAATTTCAAACATGATTTTTTTTCCACCAAACCGAAAGTCAGAATGATATTGCGAATAAATAAGTTTCATCCTTGGTATCCAAGATAACTTTGTGCCAAATTTCAAATGTTTCTATCGAGCCGTTCGTCAGATCATCAAGCGAGTTTATTTTCCAACGACAGACAGACCGACAGACAGACATTTGTTATTTTGTTCAGGAGCATAAATCTAACATGTTGGATGACTCGAAAGTGAAATTGGATCAAAATCGGAGAAAGTCACTTTTCGGCCTAATACAATACTTTTCTTTTTCACTAAAGTGAAGAAAAGTAAAAATGTACTTTCAAGATATATATTTCATTCTAAATAAAAGTAATTACTCCTGCGTCAATCTGAAGATTAATTAATTTGTCAAGTAGCGTAAATAATTGTAGTTTACTGTAATGACATAACATTCTACAAAGAAAAACTACTTTCTATTTGAAATATAGCTATGTAGAGTTGTAGTGATTTGTAGTTATTCCTACATCCTCCAAAAAATTACGACACTCTACTTCCAAGCCATCTCGATTAGTTGAATAGTATAAGCAGTTGGAGTTAGTTGTAGCGATAATAATTTTCTACGAAAAAATACATCTATCCATTACTTAAATTAGGTATATAAAAGTTCAAGATATAAAAAAGCGTTGAAAGTTGATGAAAGTTGTTAAGACTACAATTTATTACAACAAAATCTAGTAGACTCCATGGTTAATGTCAAAAGTTGTAAGGAAGCTGTAATAAGTAGTAAATTTTTCCTACTATAAACTACAACTAGATACAATATTCAAAAATTAATGTCCAGCATAGTAAATTGTAAATTTTGTTGGAAAAAGTTGGAAAATTATTTCCGTAAGGGTCTAAAGTCACTCTTCGGAGTAACAATAATCTAAAGTTGACGATGAAGGTAAATTCCTCAGTGATGTATGATTATCAACCTGTAAAGCGTTCACCATTGTTGATGATCATCGAAGTGTAAAGTAATGTTGAACTATGAGATGCCTATGACTCGTATAGGGTTTACTGTAGTGGTAGTGATGACTGATTAACCCTAATAACGATATACGTTGATAATTTTGTCTACATGGCATATACGCAACGTGATTTGAGTTAAAATAATTCTCTCTTGCATTTCTATAAAAGTAAAGACCATGAAAGTCTTTGATCTCGAACAGAATTACATTTATACGTGGTATTAAATTATATATTTACAGTTTTCTATTTCAAGAATAAAAAAAGAAGGGTTTCAATCAAACACTACTTAAAAGCTGTTTTCAACATTTTGTTTTTTATTTTCAAGAGTTTATATTCCTGAGGCAATATCAGAAGTTGTGCTTAGATAATAATTCATTTCGTTGATGACCATGAAAAATTAATTTGAAAGTATTAAAAGAATAAAATTCAGTACAATAAGCTTGGCACTTTGGGCGCTGCTTCATTTTACTACATCCTCAAATAATGTTAATACATGTCTAAAAAATTTTTTATTCTAATTTTCATCTAAAATTAAATTAATCTAAAAAATCGCTAACGTTGACATTGACTCTTCATAGGGGAAATAATACAGGGGAAGTGGGCATGAACCTTGACCCTGATTTCTGTGAGTAATTAGTAATAATTAGTAATAGTTATTAGTTATTAGTGGCGTCGCGTAACAGAATGAATGCAATGATGGTTCGCATGTATTCGACTGAACGTAAACAAACAGTCAGTCATAACCGACAATTAACAAATACCGTATACTGCCATAACGAAGAAAAATGCCTAAAATATAGAAAAAGTTAAAACAAGCTAATGCCACTCAATCAACTATTAATGACACTATCAATCAAAGTTCTATATTCACAAATTGAACGATAACTGCACAAAATATTTATGGAATTGTCAATCAAAGATCGCTTGCGAATCGGAAAGAGGTCAGTAGGCCAAAAGTGTATTTATTTGTTAGTTGAAGAATCTATGTTTGTTTATTACTTTTTTAATCAATTACTGTCTGTAAAAGATGGAAAAATGTCAGCTCGTGAGCTTGGCGTGACATCAAGAACCTTATTTTGACAAAGGACACACCCTGGACCGTCGAATTTTCGATGGCTTGAGGAATATCACTCTGCATCGTCTAAATATTTGAGATGTAGAAAAGATTTTGTTCCGGTGCGGACGTTTTTCGACTTGTTTAAGAGCTTATGTTGTGAGTTTTATTATGATGAACTCTTTTACGATGCCTGACTAACTACGGATAGTAATGATGCAATTTTATCGTATCTCACATAGTCGAGATATAATCAATTTCATGAAAGACTGCAAGCCATTTTCTTTTTCATTGATTTATCTCCTTTTACCGCATCACTATACTGAAAAAAATGAATTACTACCAATGATGATGAATGACATATCGATGGCTTAGAGTCCAAAACCTCCTATGTCACTTTTTTGGCGATTTTTAAATTAAGTGCGAATCGAGTGACTTCTACAGCTCCCGAAGCAACTATTAGGTATATTTTTACTTCTTACTTCACTTTCTTACCACTTCAGTGTTAAGAAAAGTCTTGGTTAAGTTTGCAGAAGATTTCATAAAATGTGATTGCAAATAAATGTTAGTTTGTCTATCTGTCTGTTTGTCTATTTATCTGTTTATCTATGATAGTAAAACCAAATGATCTGTTAAACGGCTCGACGAAAAAATCTGAAATTTTGCAGGAAGTTAGCTTGGTTACTAATAGCGTTTTCGATTATACAAACGGCCCGTCTGGCACGGTTGCCGAAGGTTGCCGATAATAGTCGAAATTATACGATCACTCCCGAAGATGAAATAAAAGAAATGTGTAATACCGCTGGTCATATGTATATACATCAAAACATGTATATGTAATCATAAAAGGATCACCAACTACATGAAATGATTGAATTAATTTGGCTAATCAGTTACTTCGATGTAATTCTGGTATATAAACAGAAACCATTTATGTACATATAGGTTAGGTTTGAGTTTCAACCATTTTTAAATCGTCGGGGATGATCGGGAATCTTCGACAACTGTGCCAGCCGGCCCGTTCGCATAATCGAAAACGCTATATAAGGATGTAAAATTGATTATTGTGATTTTAATCGCATTTCTGGTGCGGCGGGAAAAAATAATATTTGAAATGTCTATTCTTAAACGTTCACCGAAAAATTTGGACTTTGACACGAATAGTCCTAAATTACTAAAAAAGAAAGAAATATACATTTTTATATATATTTCCGGAGTTTGAAAAAACATGACTGGTCGGGGTCAAGTGACTTGACCAATTTTTTTCGAAGTCACTAAACTGTAGAATAATTAGAAAAAAGGATGGAAAAAATTGTGTAGGGTAAACAGACCAGTAAATGAACGGCCCCCAATAAATGGACAAAAGCACACACAGTATATCTATATATGGCAAAATAAACACGGACATCCATTTACTGGGGTCGTTTCTTAAGGTGTTCATTCACTGGTCTGTTTACCCTAAGCTGAACTCATTAAAAAAATTTGCTTATTAAAAAAACGCAGAATCTAGCCATTAAATTAAAAAATTTTACAACCAATATTTGAACAATTAACCACTTTTCAATTGTGATTGATAAACAATTTTATGATTTTTATACACCATTGTGAACCTCGGTTTGTGAAAAATATGTATGAATGTCTTTTAATTTCTAATCTGCAAACAAAACATTAGAATACCGGAAAAATTCTAATCTATAGGATAATCAGTGACACGACTATAGGTAGTCAATGAGACCATCTCGCCGAAAATAGTCGAGAAGCAACGTTTCGTATGCGAGCGGCAACGCTACGCTGTCACTATCCCAAACAAAATGCCGCTATTCGCTCTGTGCATTGGAAATGCAGTGGTGTTAGCATGGATGTGTCTACGTATATATGCATACAACCTGCGCCATCTGTGGCGAGTTTTATAGCTTCATCTGGGATGGAGTGCGTATATGTATATCGATACACACATTCTCACACTATATGACTGTATTTCCAATGCACCGAGCAAATAAAGTCGAAATTTTTCGGTTTCACTTTCGTTCTCAGTGAAAACGTTCGCGACATCCTGTTCTCATTTCGTTCTTTCGACTTTCGTTCCCTTTACGTTTCGTTCTTACTTACGTTCTCACCGAGAACGTTCGCGACCATTTCGTTCTCATTTCGTTCTTTCAATTTTCGTTCCCATGACGTTTCGTTCTTACCTTCTTTCTTGTCGAGAACGTTCTCAATGTTTTGTTCTCATTTACGTTCCGATTTTTGACCGTTTTTGGGAACAAAGACGGAAAAACGCTACTTTTGTTTTGTTCTTATATTTCGTTCTCGGTCCCTGACTAGAAGACCCTGCAATGATGCTGAGTAGTTCGTGTAGTAACGGATGTCCCACAAGATAATTCGAAGCTCTTTCGGTCTTTCCTGATTGTTGTCCGCAGAGATTCTGTGAATAAATATTGGAATTAATCACAGGGTGCATTTTTCATATTAATTAAAGAAGATATATTCACATAAATATTTTCTATGATTAGAAATATGATGAAAGATGACAGACCCCGGGTAAAAAATATGATCAAATCTGCCTCAGATATGATCAGACCCGTCGGTATATCCGGTCTGGGCCGACCAAATATGGACATATCTGTCTCAGATATAATCAGATCTGCCTCAGATATGATTAGATCCGTCGGTATATGCGGTCTAGACTGCCCAGGTATGGCCGAATCTGAGCAGATATAACAAGATTCGGCCTCGGATCTGGCCATATCTAATAAGATAGCTTGGATCTGATGCTATTATGATTCCAAACCCGTTAAATGTGGATAGATCTGATCATATATGTTCAGATCTGAGGATATATGATCAAATATGGACAAAATTCAGATCTGGCCATATCTGATGAGATCAGATCTGATCTCATCAGATCTAACTATTTTACACGGGACCGTATTTAATGAACATTGTAAGGTCGTATAAGTGTAGGGATGAAGAGAATGTGAAGAAATAAAAAAAATACGCAGCAGTACCCAAAAGAATAAGTAGGTTTTGCAAAATGGTCCGAGTTGTAGTCAGAAACAAGTCCAAATATACATATATGGCGTAATGAAGTAGGAATTTTAAGCATGAACTTTGTAATGAAAGAACGAGCAATCAGATACATCAAGAACATTCTGCAAATGAAAAACAACAAATAGCCACAAAATAGCTCTAACCCTTTGAAGCATGGTGTATCACCGGCTGTATACTTATTTCAGAATCGATTTTATTTATTATCTATCACTTTCTGATGTACTTAAATTAGTTCAGGAAATGGAGATAGACGAGATAATTGAAATGATATATGGAAAAAAATGAGCTAACAGACAGAGTGAGAATATGTGAGATAATTGTCATAGGTATGGAAAGTTTATGAAACAAAGAACTCCAAGTAGAACAGAAGGCCTGCTAGAATCGACCTTTTGTACACACTATAAATACATAATCCCTGAAGAAGGATCAGAGAACTGCTGGGATGATCCAAAAGGTAAGGGAAGTTGAACGAAATCTGGACCAGAACAAGATGTGGGAACATAGGTAGGGCTAACAAAAAAGGATTTAACAATTGGAAATGCAGTCTATAGTGAACAAGATGACGATACATTATAGAACATTTAATTATGTGTGAAAAATCCTACGTAGATTTAAGCGATAGACTCAAAACATACATGGAAACGTGGAAAGGAGGTCGGCAAGGGATATGCACCCTGAAGGGGGAAGTTAATCCCTGAATTTTGTGAATTCATGATACACGTAGAAAATAAAATTAGGACCAAATCGTTAGAGAGCAATGAGGACAATAAACAAACTGGGACAGAAAAAGTGTAAGTAGATAATAGATGGCCAAAGAAAATATTTTCTTAATATGAGTAGAATTTAAAGAGAATTTGATATTATTACTACCACATCAAAGTTATATGTTAATGATATGCAATAGGTATAAGTAAAAAATCACGTGTAACAAACATGCAAACCGAAATGTCAGATTACTTTAAGATACCCTTGTAAAAGATCTAACTAAGTCATATAATCAACTTTATTATCATTATTATTTTCTATGATTATTTAAGAAAATAAAGGTTTCTCTCAACTTAAAAATGATGGTATCCTCATTTCTCCCCTAAGAACCACCCTGTCTTCACCCAATGATACACCCTGCAGGTCGGTGTCGGTGGGTTTTGGGGAGTTGACAAAGACAATATCTGCTTCGTCAACTTCTTGCAGCAGTCGAAAATCCTCAGTGCTACTTCAACCGAGCGGTCGTCAGGGAGACCGCCACCAATACCATTAGCTGTGCTACCGACAGCCATCACCCTCGAGAGCTACGTGATTCGAGTCCTCAATTTTGCAGATCAGCCTTGCTAATTTACTATTTCAAGGATCAATTTTGACAGGAGTGTCCTGAAACGCCTCATCAACCCTTTGACTATTGATTTTTGCTTCCTAAAAAGAGATCGTCATTTTTTTTACTCTATGTATTTTAAGTACATATTTCTCTTATTGTCTAATATTATTTTCTATTATTATCATGGATAAGTCTATCAATTGATAACTTATCGTCTGTTATCAAGTACAACCCCTGAAATTCTTACTATCAATATTTCACCCCTACAGCAAAGTGAAAGATGTCACCCTACGAGATTTCTGATTGGATGCCAGGTTTCGTTCAACCCCTCGAGTCACCCCTATTCCACTTGGGGATCAATTCTATACCAATAGCAAACATTCAAGCTGAGCTACAGAAGCATACAAAGCTCCACATTGGCTATTGAAACTATATAGACGCGCCCTAGTGAAAAAGTCTATCTATTGCAAAATTTCTCGTCTATGATTTTCATCCTTTTGGGACAGAGTAAAAAGGGTTTACGAGTTACAGGCAAGAGATAATGGCGGCACATCAGGGGGTTGTCGCTGGGTTGATGCAGCCGGATTTTGAAAAAATGTAATCCTTGAGTCATCAAAGTCCACAATTTATTGAGGTACATTAGCTTCAACGTCTCCCAATTCGACCCTTCAATAATTTTAGATAAAAACAATTTCTATACTTTCGAACGTGGAATGCATACACGATTAAAATTAAATTAATTGCCATGCCAATCGAATTATTTGGATACAACTAAAAAATTGTCAATGTGCATGAGCATTATTGTTGATTAACATCAGTGACAATGATATAAAAGGTGTGGTGCAGGGACTACTGATTAGTCGGCATTGCTTGTGAGCGTGCAATGGAATTGAATGAAAAGAGGCAATGCCACATCGAGAAATGGATCGGTTGCTGACATCGGGGCCAACCGACGAATGGTGGTGATCGGTGGGCCAGGGAGAACAACAGGATCTACCCAAGTAATGAGCGAGACTCGGCATCACCTTCGCTCCGTTTCGGATTTGTACGCAGCCGACGAAATAGAAGTGTTGCTTCTAGAGGAGATCAGAGACCTGGAGCCACCACCATCGGCTTATTCACGGCCTGAGGACATACAAGACTTCGAAATTGGTAATATTTATTTACCAATTGATATACAGCATTTCTATAAAGATGAATGAGGGATTAATTTAGTGTTTCAAATAGCAGGGAGCAGGACAGGGGGAGCAATCAGCTCCCAATCGTCGGAGTTGGACTCACCTGGAGTCCACTCGACTGTCCACTCGTGGGACTCGCATGCCAATTACCATGGCCATTATGGGCATGGGGACCACAGACATGGCTCTTCCTCCAATGCACTGCCATGGCCACGAGCCAGCCATTTGGTTCTATACTGCGACATACAGGGTCACCTTAAAACGTCGACGGGTGTTATCAGAATTTTACTACTCGTAAGCACTGATACTACTTGGCTTTATTGTGACAGTTAAAATTGTGATGCTAAAATTACTAATTGAATTATTGAAATAGATAACATCGGTAGCATGTCTAGCGACGCTTTGCAGCTCTGGCACTACCAATGTCAGTCTCTTCATGCTGCCTCTTGTCGGACGATTAAGGTTTATGATCTTCGTGGCTGTATTTTGTTTACTAGTCACCGCTCTACTTCTCTTCCTAGATATCTCCCACGTTGTCTACATGTTTCCACTCAACTGGTCAAAAGTGGTGAGCAACTGAAACCGGAAGTAATAAACGTCAATGAACGCATTGATTTAAAAGATTTTATTGCAGAATTTTTGGATATTCACGGGTATCGGAGTGTCGTACGTGGCCGGATGTGGTTTACTTGGCCTCTCGATATGGGAATACCACGGGAGTGGTTGGGTACCACGTCGTACTCGTTCTCAACTCACTGCCGCAGCTGGTCTCGCACTTTCCTGCGCCTTTATTGCTTTTATTCTTTCGTGGCTACATGGACGTACTGGAATCAGCTGCAATCCTCCATCATCCCATGAACATTCACAGAGTCAACTTTACAAACCAGTTGATTCCTCTTCTTCAGGCGTAAGTCCCAGCATTTTATTCGATTTCGCCTATCCAATAATCTTTAAATTATTCGATAAGCTCTCTACTTTGTTTCATTACCATTACAGCTAACCTTGAAGGACAAAAGCCCCAAGCAGCCTCCAGCATGGGTAGTGAGAAACCAAAAGTCCAAACGAAATGCTGATAGCGAATCAAATGCAACGAGCAAGGGCAATGGGAATTGTGACAAATATAGGCCAGGAGTGAGTAGAAAGGATCACTGGGCATCGGCGAGGCAGCATTTTCTTCCATCACAGGACGACGAGCAAATCCAGACAATGCAGCGAGACGAAAGTGACCTCGAGAGGAAACGTCGAAGAAGAAGACGCGACGACAGTGGATCCAGTGGAAACGGCACTGTTACCGGCCGTAAAACTGAAGCTATCCCAAGTGGAGAAGCGAATAAACCAAGACGAGTGCCACAAAAGTTGCCCCTGCAGACAATTGAGAGGCCACAGCCTAGAAGAAGCAGCATGGCGAAGCAGCAAGGAGGAGGGAAGAACTCTAGAACCAGTACGAATAATGATCTTGAGAGTTACGTTGCTGCCACAGTAAAGGCTTGGGAGCTCGAGGCTGGCAATGATGTAGAGCGAGCCGAAGCTCTTAAAGTCTCTTTGTTGGAGGCTTCAGCGTGGTCTGGCCAGTGGCGGCCACAACCTGATGATGTTCAACCCTGCTCGAGCAAAACTATTGACCCATACACATTTGCTTAGTTCCCTTGAAAATAATCGTCGACCGAATTCGGCCAATCCAAACCCATTCATGAGACACATCTTGTACAAAGTTTATCCCGCCTTATAAATTATGCTGCCATAAGTCAAAGATAATTCGCCCGAAAACTTGCTTATGGCCTGTGAATAATTTTTCGCCGGCGAAAACAAATAACATGGTATACTTAAAATACAGCATTTTTACGTGAAATACGCAATGCTGTATTTGGTAAATTAAAAGGTAATTGGTATGGTTCAGATAATATGTGTATTACCCACGGTAGAGAGTAATTATGCAAAGTGGACTAAAAAGCGGATAAAAAAGAAAACGTTGACAGTATCGTAGTCATTTGTAAATGTATTTTTATGCCGATGTAAGTTAAACTTTGTGTAATTCGTAATTTATTCATGTCAATTGAACGAAAAATATCCTCTTTTAATAGGGGATATAGTTATTTATTATTCATTTTCGACTAATTCATATTTAAAGTGAGTGAATATTTCCGCGTGAATTTTTATTGTGATACATTATAGATTTAAAAAAAAAACAAAAAAAAATAATTCAAAAATACGATTGGGACTCACTAATTCAAATGTTCTGAATGCGATCGCCGCATCTTCGGATCGATGTATCACTTTGGTTCGTAACATATCGCGTCGAGTAAAAACAGCGTGCGCCGAAACAAAAAAAAAAACAAAAAAAAAGAAAAACATTATTTTGCCACGTTTGAATATATACTCATCAACCGCTCGAAGCAAGTGTTTAGCATTTCTCATTTTTTTTTTCTCTCGAACGTGATGAATATCGTTGTTTTTGATACGTCACTAGTGACTCTAAATGTCGGCAAAATGCGTTCAAGTCCATTTAAATTATATAGGAGTAAGAAAACGAAGAAAAATCGTGAGTGTTCACCTAGAATCGTAAAAAAAATTGTAGTTATACATAATTCAATGAAACAAAGTCTCGTCCTTTGTTCTCTCGACTCGCAAGTCGCATTTGAATTCCATTTATTCATCTAATTCAGGCGAGCTTTCGATAACATGGGTACGACTAAAAATTCACTGCCAAGAGAAGCATACCTTCGAATTAATTAATTAATTCTATTCATCCATTCATGGATTTCAGACTCCAAATGGGGTAGATCTAGGCTTTACCGCCAATAACATTAATCCGGTCCGTTACCAACAAGTTCCTCCATATATTCTAATGACTTTTTCACACTGTCTTATTCGTTTCACACATTCAGTTAATCACAGTTGGTAGAGTGGGTCTTATTACTTGAAATTTCTTCTCGATAAAGTGCAAACTTTGAAGCACACACATACAGTGAGATATCGTCATAATTTATCATTGTATAGAACGAATTGTAAGAAATAACGAAACTAGTAAGTCTGAAAGATAAAATAGCTGAGGGTGACTTTGAAAACAAAAAAAATATATAAAAATATAGCAATGAAAAAATGGGCAATAGGGGATGATAAATGGAGGAGATTAATTGGAGAGGTCTTGATGGTATATATAGTAGAATCAAGAAGATATCCTGGATATATCTTTGTCATTTCGCCCATGGACACTATCATTTTTCTGTCCATTGTCCTCTGCTTTCGCACTCTCTGGTCTCTTCACCTTTCTTGATGTGTATATGACCGTCTTCAGTGCCGAAGACGACTCCACTGTCGGGTGCCTCTTGCCCTCCTGCATCCTCTCTCGTGTTTGAGTAATGCGAGAGGATTACGCCGCTGAGCTGAAAAGTCTCGGAAGCCACGCTTTCTCTCCTTTTGCCACCCTGAGATAAAGTTCTGCAGGTCGGATTAGACCGATTGGACTCTATCTTTTACTTTCCTTTTCATTTTTCTGTCGTGCTGATATGCTTCCCACCCTCATCGACGCATCAGATAGTATTCTTCATCGTTTTCAGTCGCTGGAGGTGCATTCGGTTTCGCTTGGAATATTACTTGGAAATGATGTATTTAACAATTTCAAAAATTAAATTTTAATATTAAGA
>JABSMT010055067.1:0-22661 GCA_018902335.1 Eumacrocentrus americanus
GTTACAATAAAAAAATTTTTTTTAATATGTATATTTATAGCTAGAGTGTATAAAATACATAAGAGTGTATATTTTCAATTCAAAAAAAAAAAAAAAAATATACATAATTGTGTTTCGATACGTTATATTAGTACTCTATTCAGTTATTTTTTTAAATATTGCAAACGTAAGTAAATGCAATAGGGAACGATAAAAAACAAATTGGCGGACCAAAAAACCATGTGTAAAATCTGTTTTGCAATATATAAAGTTGATTGAGCCATGGTAGTTATGCTTATGATGAGAAGCGTTGTTATGAGAGGAAAGAATATTAAAATAATGAAATATCTCCAATAACGCACACGAATCGGTTGATTCACCTCGAGCGTCAAATCATCGGATCCTCAATCTCTTGCACACCCTCTCCAATTGCTCACACGTACTCATACACCTGAAGATAACTATGCGATTCTCTGAGAAGCTCACGTTTGCTCACGTTTCAAACCGGTACATACAAGACAAGGGCATCTCTAGTCTGTACACACGAGAGACAGAGAGAGAAAAGAACGATAACCGCCATTATAGCGATTCAATAATAAATTGTAGAACGCTATATACGTAGCTGCATTATGCGCCGGTAATCACAGTAATAAGCAGTTTTAAAAGTAACGTAAGTACGTTGTAGGTTGTAGGTAGTAACGAGTGAGCCATAATCGGTCCGGCAACAACGAGATACGCGAACTTGTGTGTGTTTCAAATGGATGAGGGATAGCAAAACTTACTTTACGTATCAGACGATAGAGCCCCTCAGGCTCATACTGTTCCATGTGGAGTTGTTGAAGTAGGTTTGATATGATGGCCCCAACCACATGCATTATAGACTGATTGAGACCCTATAACCAGAGGTATAACAATAACTGGGTAAGTTTATGAGTTTACAAATTTTTGAACAAACTTTCTTCGCTTGTTTCCACCAACAAGTTCTGAGCGGTCAAAACTGGTCGTCATTTTTTTAAAATTAATTTTTCTTTTTTTAACTACTTTTCTGGGAATGTTTTAACCAATACCTGTATACCTATATCCTTGATTGAGTGCATTACCTATGAGGAAAGAATAATGCAGGCTCTATAGCCGTTATAAGCCAACATTTAATTCGATAACTGGCGAAAATAATAATGTGGAGATCCAACGAGTTTGCGGATCGTTGGCGCGAGAGCGATCGCCTCGTTCTCTTCTCGTCTACCGGGTGGTCGGTAGGAAACCGGATTTTCTGCACTGTAAAAATTGTAAAAATTATTTAATATAACTGCAACAAAAAAGTAATAATTGCCTATGTGTCTGATGGTAATTCTGGCAAATAGTATCAATATTATTTTAACTTACACATAGCAAGTAAGAGTAATGGAGTGAAAGATATGGTGTATCCCGGTAGCTGGAGACGTGTGTAATATGCAACTGCAGCGTATAAAAGACTTAATGGCCGTATTGGCTACCGCTACGCCGTGTAAGTTGCATTCTGTGCGGTAGTCATGGAATGACACTTATTAAAAGTTTGGCCGTGCATCGATCTTCCCCTTCGTGAGGTTACGGTAATATCAAGGTGCATATCGTGTGCAACCGCATATCCTCGGTGACGGGACGACACAAGCGCATTATTTATCACACGTATATGTATACGGTGTATTATCTCGGCGTGTTGTGCGTCGACGTGAAATACGAAACAGTTTAATAAGCAAGCAGTAGTCGCGCATCTCGAATGATACAAGATACCGCGAGTGTCATCCATCACGTGCAAGACAGAAGGCATCATTATGAAGGCACAAGCAATTTTGAGGGACTGGATCCCCGCGAGGACCTTCCACCTTCGATACTCATCTTGACATAGCTGTAGACCTGAAAATGTCCACCTTCAACGATAAAACACATTCAGCTATAAACTACAAAAATGAGTTTCATTATCGATTTCATTAAAAAAATATATTTTAATGGTCTCATATTTGCTGGCATAAAACACAGTAGAGTTGTAGAGCAGAGGGTCGTTGAGTAAGCATGTAGGAGTCACTGATGGTGCGCACAAGCTAATCAACCCGTCGTCCGGTAGTCGCGTGCAAAAAATACGTTAATTCGCAAGAGCGCGTAAGAGCCTTGAGTACCACAGTCGAGCTGTAGCTTGCATGACCGTGCAAATATAAATAAAAGCGGACGTGAACGCGAACGTGCGCGCGCACGCTGCTTGGTGCCTCGTTGTATTTTATATTTTATCCGGCGCAAATGATTGATTGCACTTGGCTACACAGAATACAGCCCAGCCTGAAGATAGCATCTCGCGAAATGCCGCAGGTCCGCTCTACTTGTCATTTCGCGCATTGTTTATTATTGTCGGAGGGTTTTATCGCGGTAGATGTTGGACGATGAAAAAAGGAGAGTGATACCTCTGAACTACGCGTATAGCCTATAGAGCTTCATTTTTTCTTTAGACATATTATATGTTAAATGATTAATTGCAACCGCTTATGTTCATGACGTTATGACGTTGTTGATGACTTCTATAGCTCCACTAAAAAAATGTCCGTTGAACCTCGTTCAATTGTTTATTTTTTATTATTTTTTGTTTTCCCGAGACCGTTTTACCTTATAGCAGCGAGATGATGACGTACCTGATGATGGGGATCTATCGATCTGGACTTGAACTGGAGTACATCGAAGAAGAAGGCTACGAGAAGATAGTAATTACAGAAGCGGGATTGTTGAAGGAGAGAGAGAGAGGGGACGATGCTCCGCCAGACCTTCGAGGCCCGATCCACGATAAGTATAGTTGTTTCAGAATCGCGTCGATGCCTCTCTACTCCCGCTATCTTATTTTATTAGTATTGGTAGAGGTTACAGCAAAAATATCCAACTAATCCAGTGTGCGTATCAACTATCAGACCCTTTACTTGACATTGCGAATATAAAATACACAATTTGTCAACAAGAGATATTTTTTCTATCCTAATTCGTCGATTATTTTACACACGAACAAGGTTACATACACAGAGTGTCTTGCATCGATGGATATAGCGAACAAGTTACGCTCAATTGCCGATACGAACGCACAGTTATCCAATTACATTGGCCTCTACACTACACCAGCAATCACCAAAGTTCCGCATAGACGAGAGAGGCGAAACATAACTGGCGTTATTGTACTATGTGATTGCACACTCATAATAAAGGTAGATGGCACAATGCACGCCTGATGCCCACCGTGTGTTTTCCAAGTATATTTTTAGATATAATACTCGATAGTGTGGAGCTATAGAGAATAGAGGGTGGTTCCTGCGCGGTGTATATCCGCCAGGGGCTTGTATTGCCCCGAGACCAAGTATTGATGTCCTGGTGCGAATGCTCTGCTACTTCCTAGCTTACATGTTTCCCCGAACCGGAGACTGTCAGGAATCAATGACAAATCAAACCTGCACTCAGATAGCACCTTGTCCAAACATTTTCGAGAATCTGACGATTGGAATCGATAGGTATCATCGTTAGGTCACGATTAGTCACTTATTTTTATCGTTAGGTCAGCAGTAGTTTTTTTGTAATTAATTAAAGTAATGCATTAGTCCGGCGTGCATGCGCAGAACTGCCCCACAATGTGTCGAAAATGTTTGGATGAGGTGCTAACTGAGCGCAGGTCACATAATTAATGTTTTCCAACGATTATAAAAATAAATCCCTTTATTAAATAACCATGAGTATCTCGATCTCGATCGAAACTTTGAGGCTTAAATCCATAATTCTGATTGGTCGCTTCTAATCACGTGATGCGCAATCATGGTGTGCGTGAAACTTGAACATAACCGCAAATTTGGTCGCCTTACAATGGTTGATGCGTCCAGCTGTGTTCTCTAATTTTTGAGAATTCTGTCCAGGAAAATACGATAAGGAAGAAAGTCAGAGGTCTCTGAGGGCCAGAAGAAGTAAGTCCACATACCTCGTATTATCCTGATACTTCTTCCGAATTTCTTTCGATGAAATTTGACAGCCCAGAGCAGCGTTCTCGAGTTTTTGAGAATTCGGACTAGGAAAACATGATCAGGAAGGAAGTCAGTGGTCCCTAAGGATCACAAGTAATAATTCTTCATACCTCCTGTTATCCTGATACTTTTTCTGAATTCTCTCCAATGAAATTCAACAGCCCAGATCTGTATTCTGCAATTTTTGAGAATTCTGACCAGGAAAAAATGATACGGAAGGAAGTCAGAGGCCCAGAAGGATCAGAAGTAGTAATTCCTCATACCTCCTATTATCCTGATACTTTTTCCGAAATTTCTTCGATAACCTATCGATTCCAATCGCCAGATCCTCGAAAATGTTTGGATGAGGTGCTAACTGAGCACAGGTACAAATCAAGATGTACATCGAGACCTTCTTTTACCATTTTTTTCGTTCAATACCTCTCATGACTATAAATGTATAAATAAATTTCTTTAGGCATAATTCTTCAAGCATTAAATGTGTTATAATGCAAAAAAAAAAAGATTTCAGTATTTCTGAAAGCGTGAGGAAACAAAACTACACCTTCTTCGCCTCCTCCAAGAGGCTAACGCATTTTTCGCTGCGATCGTAACTCGAGGCGAATTCTAGTTGAGGCGTAGATTTATTGGCGAGGTTCGATAACTGCTCGTGCATTACTCCGCCCACCTCTGGAACGACGAAGCACAGAGCAACACGTACCACCTGAGTTTCAGTGGTAACTCACTACACGAACTGATGCTTTGCTCTTTGATGCAGCTTGATCACTTAGTCCGGCAGGCCACCACCCAAGGATGAGTATGGATTTTATTCTTTATCCAACCAATCAGTAGGCTGATTGTCCCTATCAAGGCTTCGACATTCAATCGAGACACGTATTTCCAAGGAACGCATCATATCATACATGTCATCAGGCTTCCGATGAAAGCTTCCTATGACGGTTGCTCAGGAAAAGAAAAAGAAATGGAAGAAAAATGAATAAAAGTTTAATATGGACTTATACTCTCGATGGTTATAGTCTCGGATGTACAGGTTTGATTACCGTCCTGAATGTGCGGTCGGCGGTGCCGATGTATTTTGTATGGGTAAGTCGTGATCTTCCACGCCTCCTGTTCTCGCGCCCTCCGAACATTCTCCCCGGCATTCTCTCCCACTCGCTCGGTCCTCCACCTTCTTCCTTCGTTGCTGTGTATAAAGTTATCGTACTCTCCGTCGGTAAGTGTCCATTGTCTCAAGATGCGAACAAGTATTACATGTGCCTTGCTTGCATTTATGCACGTCCTGGCTTACTGATGACGCCAATTTTCTCTTTTTACGACACTACAACCAATCATGACTGATATTTTTCGTCAAAAAAATCTGGAAATTCGACATCTACAATTATACGTACCTATATATACTTGAGGTGTAAATATTTTTTTTCCTTTTCCCCAAGAGTCTTTAGTCACGGTGCGATCATGCTGAAGAATAGTGAGAAGATGAGAAACGTCGCGGGAGGTCGTATCCTCTCTGTCTACTCTGACGATTGATGGACCTCTGGCGCGTTCTAACACGAGAGACTGAGAGAGAGTGTACCGCGTGTGGCTTCACCAATGGATAAGTCTTATATGCGTGTGATATGCTCACTCTCATACACGCGCTTTAATCACGGCTCGTTAGTGTCTCATTCACATTGAACACGTATCGACGTGTTGGACCTCATTGATGCCCTACTTCTTTCTCGCCTAAAAATATATATATGTATATATTGCCATTAGGTTGCGTTAAAAAGTGAAGTATATTATTTTTGACCAACGTTTCATTATGCATACAAATGAAACCAAAATAAAATACTCGTGTAGTAAAGTATCTCGATTTGAATGGATAAATTAATCCGTCACGTCGGGCTATGGTTGTTGCTTCCTAGAATACCCAAACGAGTTGACAAGAAATAAAAAAAAAGTCTTAATTAAATGAAACGGTCGTCGAGATGTGCGGAATACACGTTGCATGCGGTCAATATAGTTTCACCGGGGAGATACACCACGATTTGGTAGAGTTTGCATTTACACGGTGTGTCTTTCGAAAGAAAAGAGAAAAAAAAGAAAGAGTGAAAGATCGATACGAAAAAAGTACCTTTGTTCTTTTTCCCTCTGAACGACGAGCCACTCGAATAGTTTTCTTCGTCGGTCCAGGTAGCCCGGACGACGTATCAGAAACACATCGTGTCCAACATGGTCCTACCTCGTCTGATAAGATTATTATATATACATATATATACATATATGTATACCCTTCTACATCACATTTACGATTCTCGTTTGAAGTTTTGTATCGAAATGACCGAAAAGTGTCAAAGGAAGTTTTATAAATTTTTTCCTCTACTCATTCTTTTATTGTGTATATAGTCTCTCTATAGTTGTATTGCATCTCCCGTGTTTAATCGCTTTATCTCCCTCGCTGACTCCCTCGTTCTGGTCTCTTGTTCCCTCTCGATTCGGATTGGGACGAACCCAGGCCCACCCTATACATGCTCACGAACGAGACGACCGCACGGTACGGTCGTGTTCTCGGTTCCTGGAATCACTAATTAGTGTCCCTCCTGTTTTATTCCCTCTCGGTCCAGTTTAAAAATCGTGTGGCGAGCGAGAGAGTCGACCAGGGCATACACGCAGCGGCAGGGAGGGACAGGGGGAGGGATGAAGACCCCCGAGAGACACATACGTATATTGCCAGGATGGTGTGTGCGCGCGGGTTCTCGGGATCTCGGGATCTGTTTTGCTTCTTTCTCTTCTACTGTACTCCTGTCTTATTTGCTCTCTCGTTCTCTCTACCTCTCGCCCTGCGACGAGGAGACAGATCGACGCCTTCGGATGACGATTCCCGTTTCTTTTGGCCGTTTATCTCGGCTCGAGAGTGCTACGACTGGCGCATTCTCTGATCGTTTCGTCTCCACCGCGTGTAGCACACAGTGAGACAATCGACTGGGTGGGAAAAAACTGGCGACGCAGTTGTCGCCCTGATCGATCCGCTTCTCGGTAATGACGGATCGTTTCCGGGATCGATAGTTGTCACCTCGCGAGCTCGTAAAACCTCTAAACGAGACAATACTTTCTAAACGGATGTCAGTAACCTATTTTTTTATTTTCAACGAATTATATTTATTTTACTGCTTTATCACGTGGCGAATTCTCATGGCATTCTCGTTTCGTTGTTCATCAGCCAGCTGGGGGTTCTCCTGAAGTGGGGACGTATTGACGAGGGGAAGTGAAGTGGCAATAATTTTGCACTGGTCACTTTGGATCTCGTCGATTCGACAGGTTCTGTGGGTGGGTTTGCGCGCTAGTCCAGTCGAACGAGTATTGACCATCGCCACCGCGTTTCTGCTGATGCAGGAGTAAGTAAAAGACCTGGATATATACCTGATGCACCTATATACTGGCAATGTCCTCTCGCAAGTGACAGTAGCGGAATGTCTCCGCGATGTGGGTGCCGTGCTGCAGAGTACAGAATAAAGCAGAAACGTGACTGCCGCGCGATAGCGGCTCCGCGCAATTTGCGTCAAATGGCGTCGAGCTACACACCACTGGACTACCGAGCACGTACAGCACTGCTGTACTACCGCAATAGTAAACGGGTTGCTGAATGTCGTTTCCAGTCAATTATGGAATATAATTTATTAAGTATGTCGGTATATAACTCAATTGCATCAATTTATTCATAGGCTTAAAAAATATATTTTATAAGTCAAATTTTTTTTTCTCAGGTCAATAAAATTTTTTTCAACAATTTAAACGACCATTTCGTGACAATCGGACACAGTTCAAGTTCCAAGGTGGTCTAACGAGGGAATCTTTCTCCTCAGAATGGAGAAAGAGAGAGAGAGAGAGAAAAAGAGATACGAAAAGCTGTATTCGCTACAAAAGGGGAAGAGAATAAAAAGATTATAGCGGCGCGAGTGAGCTGGACCAAAAGGATTGCACTGCAACACACAATGCAACGCGCACGATGTTACAGGGAGTGGATGCGCTCAGCGTTCCCTCGGCCAAACAGATAGCAGTTTTTTGTCCAATTGAATTGAATGTAAAACACGGCTTTACATCAATCTGAGCCGCGAAGCTGAGTGACCAAAGTGATTTAAGTATCGGTTCTCTTGGCGTAGTCTTTAGAGCTTTCGTACAAACACGTGCGTCCGCCAATGGTCAAGGTATGTACATATATATAGACTGCTGCAGCTTCGTTTTTTTTAGTCTTTTAGACAATTGTCAGATCCTTCTTTTTTATTTTCCACCAGTCAATGCAGTCTATTACTCGTGATTATTGACAATTGCAAATACGCCAAACGATTATCCTTGACTGGAATCTGCCATCAAGCAAGTATATATAGTATTTTTTCAAGAATACATAATAAAAGCAGCACTAGGGAAACTCCAGAGATTTAAAATGCAAAAAAGACGAAACACGAGACGAAGAGAGTAGTTGGACGAGATGTTTTTAGTGAGACGGACGAGAGACACTCGGAGCCGCGAAGAAACAAACTGGACGAAAGAGGGCCCGCAGACCTCAGAGAGTCAGGGAGCCAGGGAGTCAGAGAGTCGGGGACCGCATCTGGAACGTTTTATAATAATTGGTTATGTATTAGTGCCCAGCGTGGAGTGGCTGTCGGCACCACATTTGCCGCTATGATGGATTTTTTTGTGATACCAAAAAGGCGCAAAACGTTTTGTTGAACGGGGTACCTGATGATGTCGGCGGCGCGCGGATGCCAACGCCAGTGGCTTCAGCATATCCTCCAACTGAGGGACTGGGTTGCCGCCTTTTTGTCTCCTGACCAGATCTCAATATTGTTCGCCAGACAATATCACTAAACTACTGAATTCAGAATATTTATAAAATTTTTTAAATTCAATTTCAAAAGTTATCTTGCTATTTAATTGAAGGATTTCCAATGATAAACTATCTGTGTCGTTTAGATATTTGATGGCAGAATATTTCTCAGTGTCCGCAGTCCATTGTTTCCCATGCATCCTTTCCGGGACCCAACGCCCGGCGGGGACCTATGGTTATATATATTATGTACGGCGCGTTGTTCCATGGTGACAAACTCTACGGGCGAACAGCATTCTTTTCTTGGCGCCGTTTCTTTTTTTTTTTTCACTTTCAACCCATACGAGGTCCAGGGTTTCTTTTGTCTCGCTGTGGGTCCACTGATTTTTTTTCCTTCCAGTAAATCCTTCTACATCAACGATGACTAGATTCATTTCCCCATCAGGTCACCAGTCATAGATATTTGTTATCGGTGCAGACTCTCTCTCTTTCACACAATTAATTAATCGAGGTCAGTGAGATACACGAAAGGAGGCTAATCAAGTCCGCCAACCAAGCTCATTATATAGGTATTATATATAGTCTCCAGGATGTCTGGACAAAATCCAGATGTTATGTGCATGCCTCTGTCTCTGCTACATCTACACTGATGGCGGACTTGAGGACAAGGCTGATATCTACACTGGAAATTCTATATAAACCCATATACATATAATATGTATACATGGTGGGAGAGACATGTTGCAAGTGTTGGTGACTGTAGTAAGGTGAAGGTATATACACCAAGTTACCCGCACTGGCCAGGTATACCTAACCGTTGTCTTAAGGCTACCATATATTACATCTCTCGCTGGGTCCGCTCCTCCTCTCACCCTCACGTCGATATATCCACCTCTTACCTCTTATACGGCTCGAACGGGGCCCTCGAAGAGCTATCCCACAGGCCCCGTGTTGTCGCGGGCATTCCTGGAGCTGATTTTATTTGTAGGATGTCAACCAGTTAGAGCGGTGGCTGCAGGAGACCCAAGAGGGCAAGAGGGAGACTGAATGCCAGTTCTGCCTTTCTGCTCTCTCAGACAGTGTCGCAGTATGGTATATAGTGAACGAGAATGAGATAAAAGACTGAGAGGACCCACGAAGAGTGTGTGGGGATCATGGGACCAAGACCCGGACTCGACAGCGCCGAACGGCAATTAATTCCCCTCTAGATTTATCGTGTCTAACTGCGATGAGCTCCCTCCCTCTGGGTCCTATTACCCCAACATCAAGATGATTTTTCAGGCAGTTTTCATGGACCACCAATGAACGTGTGCCAATAAATCCACCGCTTCCGTGTGCCGACCTACGCCTCTTCCTGATGACAAACCCAGTATATATGTACATATATACTTGTAAGTAGCGTCGTTTTGTGCTTTGGCGGCTGACGCGTCGCGCGTCGGTAAATTCAGCTCACGTACGACACGGCAAGTGGATACGCGCGCCATAAAGCAAAGTATTATCGCATATAGTGTCCTACACTGCTTTTAGTTTCTATCTTTGCGTTACGCCTTAGAGCTGTCTCTCACCACCGGATATTCGTTCCAAAACTTTAGCCCCAAGTTTAAATAAATTACACGTCATCTGAAGTTTCGTTTTCTATCAGTCTTACTGAAGCTACTGTCTTCGATTATCAGGGACGTATTTTTCTCTTTCTCTCTCCGTAGAGATCTCGCAGGGACGATAAGCGGATGATCGAAGGAAGGCTGCTTAAACAGCCAGTCAGAAGAATTCCAAGAGGAGATATCTTTCAGTCCTTCAGAGACGCGACTCATGATAAACAATATAATACCCCACATGCACATGGTTCTTAAGGAAATAGGTATGTATATACTATATATCCATTGCTCATCTTTGCCACGTGGGTCACGCGTTCTACCGCCTGTGCGGAATATCGAAATTGGCCGGTCCATCTCTCACATCAGTGGAATGGGAATGGGGCCGCGTATGAAATTGTAGGCACATACACACACACATAATGGCTGACCCTAAACTCTTTCTCTCTCGTGGATTTCACGTCACGAGCGCCCTCTTACCGAGATCTCGTCGTATGTATGCTGTAGTATTCTCGTGCGTGGTAGCCGAGACTGCCCGCTGGGCAGCCCAACACTATCGGTCCTGGATCAGCCACGGATTTCAGAAGCTATACCAACTTATATCCAAGTGTTTATATGTTTATGCTTATGTGTGCCGAGTCTTTATGGACCCCCCGGAGCAGCTATCGCACGGGCGTGCGCTCGTGCAAAACGGAAAATAATAAAAGGTATATGACTATTCTATATATGACTGATTCCGAACTCTGCTTTCACTCACAGTCAAGGAAGTACGCGTAGCAGCTATATAAATTTTTCACCTTTTTTTTAACATCCGAATTAACATGGGCCTGTATAGTATAGGGCAATTGGTCGCTTGAACGCGGAAAATTGTGCAAGATAATCGTGGAATTGCAAAGCGTCCAATTGCAATATAAAACCCTACGCGTGCGTTGTTCGCACACTGACTGCAGTATAAACATACTGGCGGGTTTTCGATGCTCTCGACGCGCACCTGAGAGTAGATGCCGCAGGCCATTTATCATACAGGAAACAATAGGAACTGGCAAAACACGTGCTTCGCACCGCTATACAGAAAACACACGACGAAAAGAGGAGCAAGAGAGAAGAGAGCATCCAGATACATAATACGCCGACGGTTGGGCTGCAGCCTGGTTTGAAAAAAATAAGTAAATAAATAAATAAAAGATAAAATGGAAAAAAGAGATTCTCAAAATGCAGTCAGGAGGGTTATGCAATGTGGGGATATAACGGTGAATTAATGCGCACGGCTACACTTCATTTATTAAAACAATGTAACAATTCATTGTTGTCACATCGGAACGTCGAAGAGATTCTATTGCATACGACGAGTCGATAAGAATCTTCCTTTCTCTCTCTCTCTCTCTCTCTCTCTCTCTCTTCACTATTATCCCTAACCCTCCCATGGTGCCATCTGTGGCACATTCACTTTAATGACTTTTAAAATCATTGTAATCGGTAATTTCATTTTTTTTCAAAATTCCTTTGCAAAGCCTTGTGTTGCCTGACTTCCTTAACCCTCCTAAGGCGTTCGGGTCTTTTTCGACCCATCGTACCTTTAGTTGTTCCAATGCCATTACTTATGCTAGAGAAATGTTGCTCAAATGATCAGTATTCATGTATAAGCACTAATCAGTGATCTTAATACTACAAGTATTGTTTCTGTACCAGAAATATTATTGACGCAACTATTGTCACAATGAATTGACCAAAATCCTAGCACCTTAAGACGGTTAACAATATGAGATGATTGTTTAATTAATATAATTAATTGTTAGATCGCAGATTGAAAAATTGTGATTTTTTTGTTTTTTGCATTTTTGTATTCAGGATGCAACATAGATGATATATCTTCAAGAATTCGTCACTTTGAACTATTGGAAATAGGCGAGGAAGGGTTAGGGTTATACACTGTTATATTCTTGTGTTTTTTGGAGCATCCGGCCCAGAACAATAATAAATGCTAATCTAATCTAATCTAATCTCTCTCTCTCTCTCAGCTCATCGATAAAATATTGTCAAATTGTCTTCAAGTGTCTTATTCTGTATGTGTTTGAAACAACATCTGACATAACAACAAATGACACGGTTTGTAGTAAAAATAATTGTCAAGAATTTCGAATAATAGACGAATAAAAATATATGTAAATGTATGATGGCGTGGAGTCGAGTGTCGAGAACGCGGGACAGTCGACACGTGCAAGCGAGAGAGATTTTGGTATCGACGCAAGATCGAATATTCTAAAAGCAGAGTGTCTCGACTGTCAAGAGAGCAAGAGAGACAATGAGCGTGTATACAGTATATCTCGACGATAGATTTGCGGCTGAGAGAAGGACGACGTCTCTCGAGAGAGGCCGTTGGTTCTCTCGGCGTATGCAGCATGAAGCCGGTCCTGCCGAAGCCACGACCATAAGTTAGGTGCCACCGTCCGGGCCGCGGACCCGATGAAAAATACCCGCGGCCGTGCATTATTTACATATTTATGCATTAAACGCCCGGGCACCGCGCCATTCGGATACGTGGGATATTCTCCGGTTGCCGTTTCGGTTGTCTGTGTGTTTACGAATCTCCAAGCATTGCCATCGTAAAGGTGCGCTGCCAGCCAAAGAGTAGAGACACGTCCACCTCTTGGTGCTTTCGACCATCGCGATTATTTTGCATATACGCTTATAATACGTTTCGTTTCAGTATATATAAGTATATAGATTTTTTCGTTCTTATTCTATACCGATAATCGTTTCACGCACTGTCATCGCGCGCTCTATTCAATTGCATTATCATGCAATTTTAGATATTTTTTACTTTTTAGTTTTAAATGCAGTTTTTATTTATTCCTTTATAAGTAATAATAGGTATTATACTGAAGATTAATAGGTATTAATACTGAAGATTATTATTCTTCGAGTATGAGTTTATGTTTTCTATACTCATTATGTAAATTGATATATTATATAGAATGTTCTGAAAGTCGAGTTTATTAGTTAATTGCGCCCGATGGATTCTGTGGATACACGTACGCGTAATCATCAGTATGTAACAACAGGGTACGAGCATAAGTTTTGCACGTGGTAATGCGATAGGGTGTAGAGGCTGCGAAAGAGGACGAAGGGTGAGAGCGCGTCTTATTAAATTACGGCTTTGCAGAGGAGAGAAGCAAGGGGCAGACAGAGCGAGAGAACCCTGGCAAACTACAAGTGTTGAAAGAGCGAGAATCGAAGCCACGGAGAGAGAAGGTAGGTGTGAATTTATTCCACTCTTCAATTTACGTTATGGATAAATAAATGGAATGAAAAAAAAGAATTGAAAAATAAATGTGTACTGGACTGTGATATAAAACGTATACACTGTATACGTTTGGTCACGTATATAGATAATGGTTGGAGCTGTCATCCTGCAGATAGTATTTCTATTAACCTGTTGCATTAAACTATGCCATCCCTGGTGCAATTTCGCATCTACTATAACTCCATCCCTTGGATATTTTAGCACTCACAAATATTCGTTTCACTTCCTCGTTTTACTCGATTATGTTATTGCAGCCGTTGAGTGAATGTCTAACATTTTATGCAATGACAAAATGTCACGATTCCCATCACGACTAATTAAACGGCAGATAAATTAGCCGGGTTGCATTACATTTCTTCTTCATAATACTTATTGTGTCAGATATCAACAAGAAAACATGATTTTTATCAGACTATAAGATTGATTAATATACCTATATCAGTGGCGTTTTATCAAGTCATATAAACGAGAATGTATGGTTCAATACGTGTGAATAATATAATATTATGAGGCAGACTTGAAACTTGAACGACTCATATTGGAAGTCGGTATAGAACCCACGTTGATTTCGAATGCGGTCCGCGATGGTCATCGAAACACGCCGACCATGTCTGAGCAAGTTTAACTCGCAATAAAACACTCGTCTGTCCTCTGTCTCCTGACGAATGCATGAGTGATGAATATCCGAGCATAAAACGTCCCACGGAATCAACTTAATTTGCAAGCACTTGAAGGTACATAGTTTAAAGTAAAGTATATACTCAAGTGATTGTCACCTCTCTTGACTGATGATCAACTGCTTATGAATATTGCTCGAGGATTGTTTAAATTTGTTGAATTAATTGGGCTTACTGTTTCAGATGAGGGAGCCGGTACGAATTAGAAAAAGTACGAGATAAGAGGAGAGCACATCACCCTCTAAATTTCGTATGCGTTCCGCGGCGATGGATCGAAACGCGCCCGCTATGTGCTACAGTCCTTAGCTCCTAATAAAACACTCCCTCAGACTCGCAGGACGACGCGACTCTCATACACTCTCGTTCCGACCACCTACCAATCCAAATATCATGCCAATAACATATACTGGGATAGATATAACGAGTATACCAGAGTGACTTTTCGTCGCTGACATTCTTCTGAGCCACGACAAAGGCACCGCGGTCTGTTTGACAACGCCATTTTTCTCTCAAGAGAGTTTGTGATCCAGCGCGATGCACGAGAGTGAGCGAGACACGAATATTTTTAGTTATAGTTGAAAAAAAGGGCGAAGAATTAATGGCGTGTTGTCCCAGTCGTAAAAGTGTTGGTTTTAATTGGCACAAATATTCAGAGTATCCTCTTATTGTCATCGTACTTTTATTTCTTATTTCAGTGAGGTGACTTTATATATTGAGTTTCGTAATTCTGTTGCAGGTACAATTGCATTCGTATTTGTGATGTTCACCCGGCGCGATATCGACATGAGGATCCGGCATAATTATGCAAAAACCCGTGGATCGAATCGACCAAGATCAAAACACGGCAGACGGACATCAGGACAAATTGTTGGATTTATGGATTGTTGATGGGGCAAGTGCCTTTGGATCCATGCGTCTTATCGTCAAAATCAGCTCTCCGTAGCTTGTAAGAATAACAAAAACAGAGAAACGACAAAAGTTGAGAGGCATGAAAGAAGATGAACAAGAAGTAGACAAAGAACGAGTCAGAGAATGAACGCGAAGAAAGAATATAAAATGTCTGTCTTCTCTTATATTTGATGTCGAATCTTCTCTTCTCAACTATACTACTACAACACTACTACTTCTTCTTCTTCTTCTTCTTCTTCTTCTTCTTCTTCTTCTCCTTCTTCTCGTCTTCTTGTTCATTGTTTTTGTTTTATTGCGAGCAACAACTCGGGCGCCGCGGGACAGCGCATGAGAACACACGTCGGGCATCCAAGTTTTCCACATTCCTGACGTTTGCCAGCCGAAAAGGACTCGCCGACGGGTCCACGGCTGCTCTTGTGGCCTCGTTGCCATCCTGATGCTCCGACGTGCTGCTACGAGGCAGCAGAATGCGAGCTCCCCATACATTAACGTCCTACGCGGGTGAGTCGAGCAGCAGAGGACACGATTTACATGACATAGAGAGGTTTTGTCGCTCTTACAACCTCCTTGCACTTTATGCAGTGTCCAATTTTGCTTGGTCCATTCGTCGTGTCGTCAACGAGAGAAGAAAACGCGCCACCGAAAATGGCAACCGATAGCTTGGGTCTAGATTTCACTGGACGATAATAATACTCTGCTGTGTACTGTACATCCCAAGTCTTTGCCTTGGAGGCAAGAGTCTGATGAGGATGACGATGAAGAGGAGGTCGTAACGGTGCATGTTGGAGGAAACCTGGTATACGACACGACGATCCTTGCCGGGACGTGCGGTGAATCTACGATTAATTTGTAGGTGGAGACGTACTGAGAGCTGTGGGTTTCCTGTTTCATCGTTCATTCCTTCCGTTTGCGAAATATTGCGCTGGATTGTCTTTTGCGCGGTACTATATAAAGTCTTCATGAGGCATTTTATTCATATGTTTTACCCATTAAAAAGATGATTACTTGACTCGATTTATTCAGACTTTTTTTTGTTGTAGGTATACAACATACACCGGTTGACTGGATGCAGCACACGCAAGTGTATTAGCTCAACAGGGCGTAATAACACCATGACATGAGAATCGAATATGACGCTCGAGAAAAAGTCAAGAGTCATCGTAATCGTTTGAATCATTCCTCATATACATGTTCAGGTTCATTATAAACGTATCCGAGGCGTCGAAATTTCATTACAAGTCCGACCTTTCTATTTTTTTTGCCGCGTCCACATCCACATTCTTACGACATTTTTTTCTTCCAAGAAAGCTTCGAATCAGCTTTCTTTTTACCAACTCAATAGTGATAGAAAAATTTGTAATTTAATTGCAATTTTTGTTAATGATCAGTATTGAACATGAATTGAAGATTGAGTGAGTCGTGCATGTGTATGGAACGATGGAGGATGATGAATATGAGAGAGTACTGTAGCGTGTGGATGAATCAGCAAATAGTCTTGGGCCAGAGCGAAGAAACGTCGACCGTCGGCGCGCGGTTTCGTCTCTCTCTCTCAGCCTCTCACTCTCTAGTCGTCGGTTCAGGGCCCGCGTCTCGCGCATTGTTTCAGACCCCCGCGGGGTCCTGGCTCGCGAGTCATCCGGGGGAATTAGTTCGGCCACGGGGGGTGCCTCGTTATTGGGGGCGCCCCGCCTCACTCTTTCTCCTCTTTCCTCCATGTATCTAAGCACTGCATGATGGTCGGCTACTCCGCGAGATGAGCCACTTGCGCACTCCCGACACGTATAAGAAAGTCGATCACGTAAAACTTGTGATGGCCAAGCAATCATCGAGATATCGGTTATAGAATAATCGTGAAATTGGTTTCATCAACCTTTTGCTTTGTTTTTCATTGGTAAAATAATTCAATGGAATTTATTTATGTTTTTGTCTGATCTCTGAGACGATTTAAAAATGGCAAACTCCATGCTCACTCCTGGAGTATGTTGATGTCCCACTCAACAAGGAAAAAAGCTAGAAGGAATATAAGAGCCTTGGCTTTCGGTTGGCCGGTTAATGGACGACTTGTAATTCGACCGTTTAGCGGCGGTCGAGATGCCGTCTCCCGCCGCGCATGATGAGATTCGACGTATTCAAAGTCACTCTTGTAATAACTTCCATAAATGGGATTAATGGCGTTGTTGCCCAACGCGCTGGAATAGAGAGTATATCGACCCCGAGTCTCCCACGGATCCACTTGCAATTTCAAAAGAAACAAGTTCATCTGTTTACCATCAATCCTCTTAGCAACGAACGCAAAAAAATTTCTTCATGTCATATAAAATACTCTTATTTTTACTGTGACAATTCGCCGATTGTCCGAATACACTCGGGCTGATCCAATTATGTCGGATAAAAAAAAGCTAGATCGTTGGTCAAGGCGCGAACGACAGGAACCTAGCTGTGGGGCGTTGATACGATGACACTCCCACTTGTGAATCTGAAGAATAAAACCGCGGGTGTACAACATGATGCATAATGCATAGCGTATAGCAATAGCACGCGAGAAATCATATGGCCATTGTTTCTATGCTTCTCTATCTCTTTTCCTCTCTTGATTGTATGCGTCGAGTACATATTCCACTACCACCTTTGAATCCAACTAATGCAAACGAATATGAACACTGGAAAATCGGGGATAATGGACTGCGAACAGATATTGCATTGTTCTCCATTTTGACGGATTACATATGTATAGAGGTGCTCCATCGTTGTTTAACTCGTGACTCGAAGTGATGATAACTCTGTAAAGTTCAAGAGCGGATATGAGATATGAAGAATTATAGTCTTGTGAATTTTGGGATTGTGAATTTTTACTGGGTTATTGGCTCACCAATTGGGTATTTGTCAATGTGCCCAACGGGTTCGTTTAGTAATTTTTTATTTATTCATTAATAAGAACCTTTTTTCTCTTTTAGGTATATGTAGCGGCAATCCATCACTCATCCACGTGATCTAATTGCCAGCTCCCTATCAGTGCTATTTATCATCTTCGTTGTCAACTAATTTGATTGATCCCTCGAAAAATCAATTCCCATACCTTATTAATGAATTTATTGATGTCATTTCACTGGTCCTGCAGATACTGCGGAAGGCCGTTGGATATCATTCAGACATTGTTGAGATAGCACGAATGCAGTTTGTTACTTGTGCTGGTCGATCCATCACCGTATGCAGTGGCAGGAACAACCTGGGATCAGTGGTAGACCTCTTCAGAAAACGATGAGGTGCATCTTGACTACCGTTTCTCTCATTATATCCTTTTTCTATATCTGCAACACCACTTCAGAGCTAGAGTAAGTTTTTTTCATCTACATTTATATACAAATGAATACTTCTAACCAATTTTTTGTTTTATTGACTTTTTATTAGAGATCTCGTCGCTGGTCTACAATTCTTCCTCCCACTGATGTTCGCATCGCCATCGTACCTGGACCAAGCCATCATCCATCGTTCGGGTGTCCAGCGGGCTCGTTAGTGATTCCGCATGAGTTGTCTCTGCTCGTGGCCCTGTCCCTCGTCTTTTTTAGTGGCAAAGACCTCTCTGGGCAACGCCGTTGTGGAGCAGAGGGATACCCCGTTGACGCTGGGACCACCCCGTGAACCCGACAGGTATCCTCGTCTGTCACACGACCTGTCGCAGTATCCGTAACTGCTTGAACGTTTCTCTTCATCTTTCTACTCTTCTCGTAACTCATGTCCCTCTATCATTATGGATGCGCGTGGCGCTATAACCATGCACACATATAGAACTCCTGATCATCGTCGTGGGAGTGTCATAGGTGAAGGCGTCTCGCTAACAGCACTGTGAACCACCGAGTCGAGTCATCAGTCGCATAATTAACCTAGAGATGACGGTGAATCAGTCAGAGGCATGGGAAAAAATTCAGTGAAGCCACTATAGTCCATTCTGTTGAATCGTGAAGATTCAAACGACATAAGAGAGGCTCTAAAACCAGTCGCCGTATATAACTACACACCTCTCTCGATTACTCACTTGAACGGCGCCGGGTTTTACAGAGTCCAGAGGATCGTAGTTGGATGTAAATACCAGCGAAATAAATTCGATTTCGTCCCCGAGTGCGGTAGTACGTTACACGTGTTTGGATCCTCACCGATACCATCTCTCTGGTATCGATTTCGCCAGAGATTCTCGTCCATGTGTGCAGGATCAGAAGGGGGAGACAACCCGAAGAGCGTCACCTTCTACCAGCCATAACAACTACTGAGTTTCCTCATTCACACAGTGACAACACTTGATTTTACTCATCTTGACAACTAATCCAATTAGTTTGGCAATTAAAAATCCAGTTGGATAGTGAATGTGAACCTCTTGGTTCGATCAATTCCTCACAGACGGAGCGGTGACGTAAGAAAAAAAAAGAAAAGAAAAAAAAACGATTGCAATCATTTTGAAGTCGAGGACAATTTATTTAGCTGGAAGAAATATTCTATATGGGTCGGGAATGGTTCAGATAGCAGGTTGTGGAATGTAGTTTCGCTCAGACATCGACGCTCCGAATCTAGACGTGCTGACAAAGTCCAGAAACAAAACTACTAAGAGAAAATAATTTAGAAAATTCATTGACCATAAATATTTATTATTAAAAGTGTATACTTTTTAATGTTATTCAAGAGACAATAGCATCACTGACACGACGACTCTATCTCCCCAAGTGGGTAATCGCGATGACAACGATGAACTTGGAATATCTGAGAAGATCAAGATGCCCCTGGTGTGGCTGTCAACGATGGCCAAGATAATCGAGTTCGAGTAGAGAAGGACGCTGTGGGCCCGGCGTGGAACCCAGAGGAACGAATTCCTTTGCGCAACGACGTAATATACCGTACGGGAGATTGCGCGCACAAATGCAGAGAACAATGCAAGCGTTCGTGTGCTTGGATGAGAGGAGATAGAGATAGAGATAGAGAGAAAGAGAGAGAGAGAGAGAGAGAGAGAGAGAGAGAGGAGATATGCGTTGCTGCATGAGTGAGTGACGCACGGACGCGTGTGGCTATGTGCAGAACGTCTTATCGTCGCGTTCACATCCGCGATGAGGCGGAGAAACGGATGGAGAGAAAGCGGTATAAGAGTGCAAGAAAAAAAATCCACGATTCTCAAGGATTCGCATGGTTAGTATACATATACACGGAAAAAATTTTACGGGGAGGCGAATTCTCGTCGCCGAATAGCTAATTAAACAATCCCTCGTGCGACGTATTCGGGATGCGGACGGGGAACAGGTCGATACATCTCGTACTAACAGGATAAACAGGAGTCGTGGAAGGTGGGAGTGAGTGCTGCGACAGTGTATATATATAAATATATATGGAGAACCACGGAATCATGGTATATATATATATGGAAAAAAGCATTGGTAATATATAAGACAGAAGAGAGAAAGAAATAAAAGATTCCCAGACTCGTAAGGGGGGCAAAGGACATAAACAGACCAAAAGTTTCGTTTCCTCTTTTCTCTGTCTTTTTGTCTCTTCTCAGTACCCTGACTCTCGTACATTTGAGAATATGCGCGTATAATCGTGGCCCACCGGCCGCAGGAATCCGAGATCGCGTCTGATCGCAATTAAGGCCTGGGCCCGGCCCCGGCTGTGAATATTTTATTCAGCCGTCGTCTCGTGTGCCCATTGGGGATGAGAGGCGGCCAGAAGTGGAGGAGGATAAGGTGGAGTGTGCGTTATATATACCACGCAAACCTTCCCGCACGTTCGCCAATATATCTACGGTTGATTCTCCCACTTCCTTAAGCTCCCCTCTCGATTGAAGCAGAGGCTCCCGCGCGACTCCCTCGCCAATTCGAAACGAGCGAATTTGAATACGGCGCGCACTCCCGACTGCACATGGTCCCCACGGGCCAAAACAATGGGACATCGATGGACCACACGGGATGCGAGCAAATGGTCGAACAACCGGAGGACATGCGTTCCGGCAAGGCCCTCCCTAGCTCGGGAGTCTCGTTGCTTCTTTTACTTCTGTTTTCTCTCCGTTTTAAGAAACTCTTTGGCTATATGTGAGTCTTTATATCCATCCCCTTGCGATTCATTTTTATTTATTATTTCTTTTTTTTCCATGAAAATAATACGTGATTTGTATTTATAGATTAAGTACAAGTAGCGGCGAATCAAACTTCTTTCGTCACTGACCTGCGACAGGATCGCTCCCACGCTGTCTGGCAGTCTGACAGAACCAATGAGCTAGTGATGGCTAAGGAGATGGATGATTCCAGTGATCTAGTGAGACCGCAGCCAAGCGAGAGTACAGGTATCACCAAAAAAATCATCATCTTCACTATCATTAGGTATTTATACATAGACACAGTCGTGCATGGGTCTTGGGAAAAAGTTTCTGACAAGCTATAAATAAATGGGTCAATGCTCGGGAAGGCTAGATGACTCTATATATAATACCTGAAAAATGCATTGAGATTTTCTTGTCTCTCTTCATACCGCCGCTCCTTGATAGTTTTCGCCCCAATGTCTTCTCTCGACATTGCTATGCTTCGGGGGATATACGTTAGCGAGGTCGACACACAAAGTGCTATCTCGCCGAAAGTCGGAATCAAGGAAGAAAATAACGAAAAGAACATAACCCGTGTAGAGGATTTAACGAAAAGCCACGCGGTCAAGTCTACGTGATGGCACGTTAAAAATCCCCGGCCAAATAATTGTCATTCCAAGCTCGAGCTGGACCCAACGTTAGTTTCGGGGAACAGCACGCGTAGCACCTACAACAAACTCGTGCCTTCCTCCATACGTGTAGACTTCTCAAAGTGTCAGACACGAATTGATCAATCTCCACTTGAAGATGATGGAAACGGCTACATACATGCAGCAAGAGTTCTTTTATATAATATTATATGCGTTGAGTATTTTGTACAATATACGGTGGTAGCATGACGAAAGTAGCGCAACACGGATTTACTGAGAGAGAGGCGTTCTCTGAGACGCCGCTTGGAAAGGCACACTACACCCGCGATAAAAATCTCCTACTCTCGCTGTGTGACCAGAATTACATTACCCTTACAATCCCGTCAAATAATGCACACATAAGGTCCTGGGAGACTGTCACCCATATACCGCTTGAAATACATGCATTTGAATGACTGCTGTACGACCATCAATTCAGTAGTGAAGCGGTAAAAGAGGATAACTCAAAAATAATGAAAATTTTTAGACACTTTCATTTTTACAAATATCTCGAAAACTTTGATAGATATGAAAAAAACTTATTGAACCTTTTTTGTAGGAAATTGAATTCTCTACAAAAAAGGTCTCTTGATTTTTTGTCGTATCTCCTATAGTTTTCGAGATATTATCAATTTTGTC
>JABSMT010055078.1:0-11253 GCA_018902335.1 Eumacrocentrus americanus
CTTTTTTACAAATATCTCGAAAATTTTGAGAGATACGAAAAAATCTTATTGAACCTTTTTTGTAGGAAATTAAATTCTCTATAAAAAAGGTCCCTTGTATTTTTGCCGTATCTCATATACTTTTCGAGATATAGTCAATTTTGTCGAACGATTTTAATGAAAAAGTTATCTCAACATTTCATTTCACCGCTTCACTACAGAAATATCTATTTAAAACCCTTGTTAATATTTTTTTTCATGGATTTATACCTGAATGTGATGTCGCAGAGGGAAACATTTGGAACGGGAACACGAAAAGCAATTGCAGATATTTTATTTTTCAATTCAGGGATCACCTTAGCCAGACATTTAGCAGCGCCGGTCGACGTGGGGATGATATTCTGTAGACATCCTCGACCATCTCGCCATAACTGCAATGCATATGTGATGCACATCATATTTTTTTGTACATATATGAAGCAGAAGGAGCGTGAAGCTATATTAGCCTGCCTAATGCCTCACACGACGCTCAAACATGTCCATTTACTATTTATGGAGTCATGGAGGATACATCAACGTCGTGGGAGAGTACATGCCTTTCCGGTAGGTCCATCAACGGTCTTCTGCGTGGCCGTGATCGCATGGATGCTCGTTATCATCGCCTCAATCACCTCGAAGTTGTCGTTCATCACCTTCACGAGGGGAGCAGCGCAATTGGTCGTGCAGGAAGTCGCTGAGATGACAGAGGCTTTCTTTGGATTGTAGCAGCAGTGATTCACGCCGTAAACATACATGGGGGCATCTATTGAAGGAGCTGTTATCACTACTCTCCTTGCACCTCCATCAATGTGCATCTTAGGTAATAACATAAACAATTTTTTGGTTAGGAACGATTGCATGAGGATTTTGTATACTTTTGTACTAACGCTGGCTTTTTCCAGGGTCGTGAAGACACCAGTGGCTTCAATAACAACGTCAACACCGAAGTTATTCCATTTTATTTGCGAGGGATCTCTCTCCTGCGACGTGGGTATTCTTCTATCTGAGGATTGTTTGTGCTATGATGACTAGGTTATTGATGAGTATTCCATTAAATTGCTATTACCTCCAACGACAATAGCTCCTTTCTCGCATTCCAGGAAAGACGGATAAGTCCCATGAGTCGAGTCGTATTTGAATAGGTATATCATGTAATCCATGGGAATAAATGGGTCGTTGACAAGCTTTACCTGAGGTAACAATGGCTAATAATTAGCTTTGATTTCAGAGATTGAGAGGAATGATATTAATTTACGTCGATGCCTCGCTCGAGACATATACGCAGACACATTCTTCCAATCCTGCCGAATCCGTTGATGCCAACAGTGAGCATTTCTCAGTTTGTTTGGCTGGATGTGAAATGAATTGAATTATTCAAGATAGATACTGCGACATTGACCAATACAATAGACAGCTTATAAATGCCTTCAGGCACTTCAAATGTTTTGATTTTTTTCTTTTATTTAGCTGGAGCAGGGAGAAGGTCTAATAATTTCTTTTATTTGGTGTGATTCTAGAAATCAAACAGTTTGATAAAATGGGAATTAAGCGAACCGATGCCTGCCTGTTACTGTGAGAAATTCACCAGTCGTGGTCTGAGACCCGAAGAGTCAACGTCGAAGTCTGAAAGAAATTTGTGAAATTTTATTCATTGAGTGAAAATGAATACTAGCGAAGAAATCAAAAGCACACTAACTGCAATCGTTGCATCGAGGAAAGGAGGAATTCCTCTGGACTCAATCAATGGTAAGTTAATCATTTCAATAGTTAGTTAATCAATTATACTAATATGCACATTTTTTTCTGGTATTTTGCAGATGAATACTTTCGAGAGACAGGAGAAGATATACCCTATCTGGCGATGGGGTTCAATTCCCTGTATGACATGATTCGAACAATGAATACCATTCAAACGGAAAGGAATCAGCTAGATCAAGTCGTCTACACGGCAAAATTTAACACCAGATTCGCACACATCGTCGATCTTGTTTCGAGACAAAAAGACTCCCGGACACGACTAATCAAAGTATAAATATTTTATTTTTCGTCTAAACTATTGTATTTTGTCTTTATCAATTTAATAATAATATATTCTGGATTAAAAATTCATAGAAATCCAGGGTTGAAATGAAGAAAAAGAATAATCGAGCCACTACTGCTAAGAGAACAAGGCGTCTTAGGAAGGTGAACAATAAGAAGCAATTCTTTGACTCAGGTACGATTGTTACGATACTCTAATATTCATTATTATTTATTAAATAATTAATTTAAAAAATCTTGTTTTTTTTCGTTACAGAGGGTGAATTCACTGAGGACTCATACGAGTCAAACGACAATCGCCGAAACCCGGTCGTGATCTGCAGCCCACCAAGAAACAAGGTAAGTCAACAATCTGAATTTATACAGAGAAATTTTATCTTTACAAAATTAATTTGTACAAATTTACTTTCAGAACCACGTTCATGGCCCACTAATCCATACTCAACAACTGATTGGAGACGACTTTTTTCTTCAATTGGCAATCAGAAACTTGGCTCAACCGATTTGGCGTGAAGGTGGTAAGTAAAGGTCTTCAGTAGACTCTTTTTTTCTACTTCTAATGCATCTAAACTGAGAGAAAAAACATTATTCTCACTGGAAAATAATTCGTTGAATAACAGAAAATTGTCTGCTTTTATTTTACAGAATGTAGTCCACTTCATTGTGGCCTCTGTGTCTCAGGGCAGACCATTCGTGCTTGCACGACTAGTTTGCAGAAGGTTCAGTCTCTGTCCAATCGACTGGTCATCTTGCTTGGCGCTGAGGACGTGTACAAGGTATGGACTCTTTATTATTGCCTATTTTATGGTCCTTTTCTTTTACTAATCACCTTTGAAATTTTTTTCTGCTCAGGGTCGGAGCTTTGAAGACATGAAGGCAGATTACATCCACTTACTGGATGTCCTACACCTCAAGTATGCCTTTTCGGAAAAGGCCATCACTCTCTGCACCCTGCCACCACTTGGAAATGTCGGCATGTACACGCATCCTGACAAGATGATCACCCTCCATAAGTTCAACAATTGGCTGAGGCAAGTAACAGCCAAAAATGGATATCCACTGGTGGATTTCCATAGGAACATGACCAATGCCAATCAGGAGGTAGAGTGGGATCTCTTCCAACTGGATGCCAGGATGGTGTCTGGCACTAGTCAGCCTTACGTGCTGTTCAATAAACGAGGACGAAAGCTTGCAGTGAGCTTGATGAGTCGTTAGCTCGAGGATTCTTCATCAGGTTATGAATATTATCTGTAATTTTAATATAATTTTGAATGGATGAATAAATGGTTGCACATACATGGTTTCTCATTGTGAATTTATTAAGTTATTAATTAAGTACATTCACTCTTTGTCTTTGAAAAAGAAGATGATAGGAATTATTTCAATTGTGCGAGATAATTTCTCATTTTTTTTTTTTTTTTTAAGCTTAGGTGTATATTCTGTGATATGAATCAAATTATTTTTTAAGGGTTTATACGTGTACTGTTAACGAAAGCGTGAAAAAATTTAATTATGCATGAATTTTTTTGAAAAAAATTTAATTGTTATAGGAAATTAGTTATGAATGGATGAATGTATGCTTATGAATGGTTTCTCATTGTGAATCATGAAGTAGATACACTCTTTGGCTTTGCAAAAAAAGATGATGGAAAATATTTCAATTTTTCATTGTTCTTTTTCTTTTAAGCTTCGGTGTATATTCTGTGATACGAATTAAATTATTATTTAAGGATTTGTACATGTACGTGTTAACAGAAGTGAAAAAGAATTTAATGATTGAATTTTTGTAAGAAGAATTAAATTTTTATTACTGATTATTTAATATTGTAAAAACATGAGCATATGTACATTTGAAAAAAGACAAACAAATTTATCACAATATTTTGGCCAAAATACAAATTTGTCTTTTACATGAAATCAATTGGAAATTATTTCAATAATTACGAAGTCTTCAATAAATCTCAAAAGAATTTTCAAATAGTCGAGTGAGATCCTCTTCGCTTTGTTCTCGAGGTGCCAGCTTGGTAATTCTATGCTACAATTGAAAAATACTTTTAAAATCAACTTTTATTCCTCTATTACTGCCAATTATAAACTGTAAAAATTATTTACCTGAGGCAGAGTACCCTTTACAAGTGTAGAAATATTCTCCTTCTTATATCCAAGCTCTCCAAGTCCATTTTCTATCTTCATAGCTTTCATATACCCTCGTACTGTATCAGCAAGAATTCTTCCAGCATCAGCTCGCTTAGCATTATTGATATCAGCACCCAGCAGTTCTGCAGCCTCCAGGTGCCTTTCTGGACAGGCACTGCCAGTGAAGGAGAAAACAGCAGGAGCAGAAATCACTACTGATAAACCATGAGGCACAATAGCATGATCTTTGCTATAACCCTGCAGCGTAATTAGAAAACAAATAATTCAAATCATTCTTATGTCATTTTTATCACTAAAAAAGCATCAATTCAAGCAAATACTTCTGGAAGACAATTCTTTGGAGCATTTCCACTGATGGGATAAGACAGTCCATGACAGAGATGAACTCCAGCATTGCCAAAGCCAACACCAGCCATAGTACTAGCCAAATGCATTTGACTTCTAGCTTCAAGATCGTCCTGATTATAAACAGCTCTCTCAAAAAATTCTCGCATCACCCTGAGGGCATACTTGGCCCAGACGTCGCTGATAGGATTGCTGCCTTGATAAGCAGGTCTGAGAATCGGATTAGTTGGACAAGGAGTCCTCTCAGTATAAGGAATAGCTGTGAAAGACTCCAAAGCATGACAGAGAACATCGAAGCCTGAATAAGCACAGACTCTTTCCGGCAATGTAAGAGTGTGTAGAGGATCAATGATGCCTAGAGTAGGCCTCAGAGCTCGATTAGCAATTCCAGTCTTCGCTTTCAATGGTCGATAGTCAAAAATAGAAACTCCTGTGGTCTCTGATCCGGTTCCCGAGGTCGTAGGCACTGCTATCAAAGGCTTCAAGTCCACCCGGACTGGTTTAGCTTTGCCAATCGGCTGGTTAACATAATCCAAGAACTCTGCTTCAGGATCGCTGACGTAGAGATTAGCAGCTTTGCATGTGTCCATCACTGACCCACCTCCAACTGCTACAAAGGAATCATAGTTGCCGGACTTTGTGAATTCAATAGCATCCTGGAGACTTGCTTCAGTCGGTTCAACGCGGACTTTATCGTAGATTTCGAAATTTATTCCCTGCCTTGATAGACTGTCCATTGCTGTCTTGACTGGAGGTAGATTCACCAAGTTGAGATCAGTCATTAAACATGTCTTTTTAGCTCCTAGATTCTGTAGATCCATTCCTAATTCACGCGTTACACCAGGGCCATAGCGAACTGTTGAGCAAGCCATCTAAAATATTTAAATATTTCATTAAATTAATTCAATTTAATTCAGTGAAGCTGATGTCTTCATTTGATGTTATTTTACCTCAAAAGCATATTCTTTAGTCGATGGAACATTTTCAACGGTGCTGTTTGCATTTCTCTGACTGTGTGAGGTCAGAGAAGGTCCAGGATTTCCGTGTGCTGGGCATCGACAGCTGTAATCATCAAAAGCAGATGTTGATTGCATGATACTGAATGTCGTGGAGCTTTTATTTCAGCCTAGTTCACTGCACGATGCAGAGATTATATGCAGTAACTGCACTAGGATTTTTTTTTAATAGTACAAACCGGTTTACCTTTTGATTGATATAATTGAGAGAAAGAGTTACAAGATAAAATTCAGAGAGCCTTGTACTCTGTACTCACGATTGGGAAGATATGACTTGCAATAGATCGACGACTCTTCTTCTAGGCAACATCGTATATAGTACTCGAGCTGTTTTATCTGATTGTAAAGAGGCTCTTGTATGTATTCCAGGCACAACATTACATTGAGCTCGTCAGACAAGTTATTACTCCCTTCTCCAAGTCTCTCTTTTCTCTCCCACACGTGACATTCTTTATCTCTCCTATATCGCCATGCACTCGTGCTGGAGGTCGTTGAGAATTAACTAGATCGTCGCGTTCCATTGCAATTGATATTAAATGAAATTTATATCCAACTCATGTCTCTTAAAACTAACTAGGACAGAAGATTTTGTTTCGAATGATTTTTTTAAGAGTAAAAAAAAATGTTCCTCTTGACATTATTTATGTGACTACTATATTTTATTAGAATCGTTATACATATTATTTACAGCGGATAAAATGAAGCGGGCGTTGTAATAAAATATATAGGAAGCTAAGAATTTAACATAGTTTACTTTGCGTAAAATAATAATTACGGTAGGTACAAATGCTCGCTGGTAGCTAATATGCTCTCATAAGTCTCACAAAAATCCATTCCCTGCATAGAATAACACAAGTCTTTTAATCACGAAATTTTATCTTTGTTGAATCTATTTCATTGCCATAATATTTGATCAATTCTTGGCTTTAATTAATTAATCAGCAAGACCTTCAAAATAATTCGATTGATTTGCCACGAGCACATTGGACTGTACCTGGATTAATTCATTCATGGCGTTCTTCCAATGGGACTATCTAAAACTAGCTTCAATTTCCTTACAGTCATTGATTAAAAAAATAGTCGAATCGATTGGGATTAATTACTTTACAACCGATTCAGCGAGAAGCTTTTTAGTGAAACACGTCCTCATCCTCTATAATTATTTCTTTTTTTTTCTTCCCTTCCCAAATATCTCACTTACTTCTCTCTTAAACTCTTTGATTCTCTCGGCTTTATATATCTAAATTAAACGCTCTCAGGCACAATCTTGTCGTAGTGGAAGGTACTGCTGGAGTAAAAGCTGCCTCTCTTGGGCATCTGTGGCGTGGCAATCTCTTCCTGCAGTGGTTTATAAACTAAACCACAGTTCTTATTATCCCCAAGACCCTGACGAAGAATCAAAGGTGGTCGAATGACTGGACCGCGTCCCCTGCGATGCGCCATGAAGCGAGCGAACTGAATGATTATTATGAGGACTGAAAGTACTACGAGGATGACAGTCAACACTGGCCACATTGCTCCATTGTTGTACCAGTGATAAACTCCTTGCTTTACGCTGTAAAGATCCTCGTACTCCATATTCTTGTCCAGCTCCAACCAAGCTTCCTCAGCGTTGTCGTCAATTCGTGGTCCATGATCAATCTGAAATTGACATCAAGTTCAAAATAAAAAGAATAATACGAGCAGAAAAAATGATGAAGTATTTAATAAAGGGAATAAAGTTCAATTACCGTATTGATTCTGGGATTGAACAAATTATTCTCGAGATCATCCTTGGAAATCTCTGCGGCATCTTCATCGTCAGGCTCTGCGGGTGTCGTGGGAGGTTTACGTGGCAATGGCCTAGGTGGAGGTCCACCGAATTCATCCTCACACACTAATTTAGCTAGTTCACTCCACTGAGTGATGCCGCCAGGTTCAGCAAAGCTGTCTATATCTCCAAGATTGCTGACGTATCTCAGAGTCTCCATAGGCGTGACACCATGAGTTATGAGCCATTGAATTGCATCGTTGAACTCTTCATCACAGATCAGAGGATTACGGGAAGCATCCATGCCGGAGAGTTTTGGTGTGGCCTTCAACTCCTCCATTGTGATTCGCTCCAATTCGTTTGCACGAACTGACAGGAAGCTTGAAGAGTTAATAATCAATATTAATTAACTTTTCTGGTCACAAATAGATTACTAAAAAAAAATAATTAAGTTGAGAAAAAAGGAGGTACCGGAGTGATTTAAGAGGTTGTCGAGCCTCACTCCACACTCTTCTCAGTTGACATCTGCTCACGTCGAGACGCGTGAGCTCACCGGCTTGCAAGAAAGGCGTGACTTGAAGTGTCGTCAGAGGATTTCCGGCGAGATTGAGTTTCGTCAGGGAAACAGCTCCATGCAGCATATTGCTGGGAATCGTGGATATCAAATTGTCAGAGAGATCGAGCTCTCGAAGGGATGATAATGGGTCCAAAAGACCATCTGGAAGATTTGTCAGACGATTTCTGGCTAGATTTAACTTCGTTAAAGCTGGCATGGCATTGAACGTTCCATTCTTGATGGACTGGAGGCCACAATTGGCACACTCAAAGCGGAACACGTTGTAGGTATTGTATTCAACACCATGGACCTTGAAGATTGGAAGACTTCCGAGATCAGGATTATCGCTCATCAACAAAATCTGCAGTCTAGGATTATTCCTGAGGTGATGCTCAGTGAATGAAGTCAATTTGTTGTTACTGATGTCTAGGTGATCCAAAGAGCTGAGCAGAGAAAAAGCATGTTGATGAATCCTCTTCAGTCCATTCCAAGACACGACGAGCTGCTCCAAAGCAGGGAGATGCATCAGGTCATCCTTGGCAATGATTTTAATTTGATTGTGAGACACATCGAGGAAGTTTAGCTCGATTGCTCGAATAGTTGCCAATGTAGTTAATGAATTATCAGTAATTTTCAGACTTTGAAGATCCTTTCCCTCAAAAACGTCGAGGGAGAGGTTTGACAACCAATTTCCAGAGAGATCAAGTTCACCCAGATCCTCTAAAGGTGCAAAAGTAGCTCTCTCAACCTTTGAAAGTCGATTTCCCTTGAGATTCAGATAAGCCAAGTTTAACATCTTGTGGAAGGCTTTTTTAGGCAGGAATTCAACCAAATTTCCCGAGAAATCAAACTCCGTAACACTCGGGGCATCGAATAGATAGTCTACCTTCTCTAGCCAGTGCGGGGCGAAGGGATGGCCGGAGATAGTGAGCAAGCTGAGTTGACTATTGTTCTGGAACGTATCATGATCGATATCTATGACGCCATTCTGCGTGAGATTAACGGCGAAGAGAAATGGAATTCCGTCGAAGGCTGTTCGATCGATCTCAGAGATTCGTGTGTTGACGATTGTAATTGTCTCCAGATGATCAAGATCCCGAGCTCGTAGAGCGTGTGGGCCGAGCCTGATCTCACCGGCATTCTCAATCATCAGGTGGGCGATGCTTGAGCCGAAGGACTGCTTGTCTATCAGTTTGCTGCATCTAAATAGACGATAAAATACATCATGAGGCTACAACTCTACACAAGTAACATTATTTTATACTTTTTATTTAATAAAAGATCGATGTAATGACTAAAGAATTTACCTTGCAGTGGTGGCTGCAGCATACTGGCCAGCACATCTGCAGTAATCAGGACACTGCGTCATAACTTCCTCGTCATCATCATCATCATCATGCTCATCATAATTATCCTCATCGGGGGAGTCCTCATCATCATCATCATCATCTCCATTCAATTCATCTGTATACAAAACATCAGACTCAGCTTGAAGAAGCTCTTTCATAGCACGACTTTCAGCTGGAGTTGTGGATTTCGAGTTTGGAGAAGTAACCGGAGAACCACCAGTCGTCTTCACTCGTTGCTCAGGTCGTACTCTCTGAGCCTGAGCCTTTATCACCTTCGCAATTTCATCTTGAATGATCTGAGACATAAAAAAACCATTTAACAATTAAAGCAATCAATCAACCAATACATTTATAAATCATAAAAGAGCTTTTACCTCAGGATCAGGATCAACGGTACCACTATCGCCAGCCAATCTGTCGATCTCCTGCTGAAGGATATTCGAAGGATTTAGCAAAGGCTGTGCCAATTTAGGAAGCTCCTTAATCAACGATTTGTCATCCTTGGCAAGAATCTCCTGCAAACGCTTTTCCTTTGTATCAAGACGGATTTTATCATCGTTTTCAGTCGTCTCGAGTCCCACCTTGACCACGCTATCTGTAGTTACTTCCGGCCGATTGCTCGTTGGTTTGCTAGAGGTGATCGACACCGTGGGCTCGGATTTCGCCGTCGTTTTGGCTGTCGTCGAGGTGGTCTTCTCAGGCACCACTTCCGTTGTCTTCAGGACAGGCGTATTCGCCGCATGGATAGTCGAAGTCGCCAACAACAGCACGGACAACGGCAGCAGCAATGCTAGCATACCGCGTCGCTTCATCCTGCTTCTTTGTCTGGAACAAAAAGGAGAAGCGTGTAAATATTGACCTAAACAGTTTTGTCCAGCAACAGAGTGAAAGCAGCTTGGACAATAGCTTGGACAATAGCCTTCTCAGAATCAACTTGGCGAGATGAAGGTGGTTGAGAAGGAGGAGGATGAGAAGGAAGAAGATACAAAGACCTTCATTTAAGGCAAATACATATGGACAACGTCGCAAGTCCAAGAATTATCAGTATAATGGACTTGTGTGACGTTATCGAGTACTGGAAGAAGCAGATTTAGCACATTTATCAGTTTTATCGAGCGTTATATCGATTGCGACAATTTTTTCCTGTCTCAGCATTAAGTATAATTCCGCAGTGAAGCGGTAAAAATTAGACACTTTCATTTTTATCAATATCTCGAAAACTTTGAGAGATACGAAAAAATATCGTTGAACCTTTTTTGTAGGGAATTGAATTCTCTACAAAAAAGCTCCTTTGCATTTTTGTCGTATCTCACATAGTTCACGAGATATAATCAATCTTAAAGACTTTAATGTAAAAGTGTCGAGATAACTTCTCCATTAAAGCCTGTCACAAAATTGGTTATATCTCGTAAACTATGTGAGATACGACAAAAACACAAAGGACCTTTTTTGTCGAGAATTCAATTCCCTATAAAAAAGGTTGAATAAAATTTTTTCGTATCTCTCAAAGTTTTCGAGATATTGGTAAAAATGAAAGTGTCTAATATTTTTCATAATTTCGGAGTTTTCTTTTATCGCTTCGCTCCAGAATGTATTGATGAAGTCTATTGAAAACCTGGATATTTTTAACTCGGAGATTGTCATCGTACATGGCAGTTCGTCTTTGGCAAGTCAAAAGAATGCACCGAGACAAGACAGATTAACATCTCCAAGCCCGAATCGAATTACAGAGAGTAGAAGCTAACTAAACCTAGAGCCTAGAGAATTGTAACGTCCATTTGAGAGACAGGACGTTTTCTCTTCCCCTCTCTCATCCTCTTCAAGGTGGTCGTGGAAAGGTAAAGGCCCCGAGGAGCCGTAGCCCCGAAAGCATTGACCAGCTGTGTTGGATGCCAACGAGAGATCCGTGGAGAGAGAGAGGATGCTGGAGAGTCGAAAAGAGCGCAGAGGGGGAAGAGCGACCCCGGGAGGGGTTTGGAGCACATCTTTGTTCTGCCGATTCCTCCTCTCAGCTACCGATAT
>JABSMT010055089.1:0-11253 GCA_018902335.1 Eumacrocentrus americanus
GGGCCAACTTAATTCTAATATTGCTATATTTTTAAAAAAGGATGCTCAAGTGCTTGGTCTGCGGTGATTCGAGTTGCATGATCTACATCCAACAGTCGAGCAAGCAGGTCATAAGCTTCTAGTGGATATTCTTCTTTTAATGTGCTCTTGAAAATTAAAAAAAAATGAAATAACATACACATGATGAATCAATCATATTATTATCGATCTGGCAATAATTGGCGAGTAAATGAAAAAATATATAAAATAAAAGAGGAAAGATACCTTGCGAAAATGACTTTCAGTGCTTTGTGGACAACTTTGACTTCTTCCTCGTAATTTCTCACACAGTGTTCTAAGATCAATGCCATTGAAATTTTCACTACTAATTAACTTCTTACCTAATGTGCATTATGAAATGAAATGATAAAAAAAAAGAAATGAGTAAATAAAATAAGCAAATATATAATACAAAGCTAAAAAAATATAAAGTGGGATGTGAATACGATTGAGTAAGATTTACCTAATTTACGTGCACATTGGTACATTTTTGTAGTTCCAAAAATCATAGTTATCTCTGCTAATGCAGTACAGTCATCCGGACAACGAAAGAATGGCTGAGTTGCACTGAGAATACACAGCATCATCACCCCACTCGCCCACAGATCAATGGCTGCAATGGTTCAATAAATAAAAAAATAGTCTTTATGTTCCTTAAAATATGCAGTCATATAAATATATACCTGGTGTTTGATGATTATGCTTTAATAAAACTTCTGGGGCTCTATATCCTGGAGTACCAGCTCTTGAAGCCACTTGTGTTGGCCGCATTAAACACAGTGAGCAAACTTTAGGCTTTCCAAAGCAATAACATTTATTGTCCATTGCTGAAGTCTTTAACGTCTCTTGTGATAATTTGCGACTATTCTAGAAAAGGAAAATATATAATTATTCCAACATATTCACAAGTAATTCTTTGATATTTAAAAATAGAAAATGCTTTTTACCTCATCGATTCGTTTCCTCTTCATAGAACCTAAATCAAGCTGCGGTTGCTGTTGCAATTTATCTTTATTTGGATTATTGTCTGCTACATAATCTTGAGCCAGTCCAAAATCCACAAGTAAATATCTATAAACAAAATTATTCCCATTTAGCATTACATTGTTGATTTACATAAAACGTTCATAAATACCAATGCTGAGATTTACTTTCTGTTATTACGGTCGTACAAGAAATTACTGGGTTTAACATCTCTATGTATAATATTAAATAGATGTACTTTTCTCAGTGCAATCATTAAAGCTCTCATGTATTGTTTCAGTTCATTCTTATCCATATTACCCACATAATCCTGGAAACAATAAAAAAAAACATTTTCAATGCCTTTAAGAATCATTCTTTAGACTTTCCAGCCAATATAGCTGAAATCGTGGACTTACAGAAAATTTGGCATGTTTCATAAACGGCATAATGAATGCAATCGATGCTCCATTTCGAATGCACAAATCTACACCTACAACGTTATCAGCCCCTCTGAAAGTACAATAAACATGATTTAAATCCTTCAAAAACAAAACAAAAATGATCAGTAAGATCTCAATAAAATCATCTGCTTTGTACCCAATTTCCTGTAAACATCGCAATTCACGCTCTACTCTGGAAAGCGGATAAGTAGGCACTAGATGTTTAATTGCGAATTTTTTAGAATTATAAGAAGACTTGGTAGTGGCCAAGTACACTGAACTGAAGGTTCCTTCTCCAACTTTGTAGTGAACATTGAATAATTCTTGAAGCATAGGAAGTTCACGTAATAGTAGAGCAATTTCATCCTCTTGAACAGCTCCTGGAGAAAATAAATATTCCAATGTTAATTGATCAACAATACCCATAAATCTCTTAAGTTAACCTGACAATGCAGCATTCATATGAACTGAAATAAAAATTCATACTTTGTTTTCTATTTTTATCTTACCCTGTTTATCATTTTGTGTTGCCTCTAAAGCACTCATCTCGTCAATAAAATATGATTCCACAGAATCATTCTATTTATTCGGACGTGTGAAGAAAATATTGATGCCACTCGACCAATTTTACAGCCAGCTGTTCAGTATTTCAGAAATTTAGCGCCAATATGTTGAACGACATTTCAAAAAACATTTCGGTTTGGCGGATTTGCGCATGCGCGATTTTCAAAAATAGACATGTTTTAATGCTATAATTTAATAATCTCTAAGATTAAATCAATGCTTGTTATTACACTGGTTAAAACACTAATTACTAATTGTTTTCTGTACGGTAAGCCCCGTTATAGCGTCATATTTCATGTATTTCTACCAACATAACCTCACATTCGTTGAATTCGATGCTGTACACCGGGCAGGCGCGTGCAACGAATGTGAGGTTATGTTGATAGGAATCTCTGAACTGCTCTGAACTGATGGTGATGATGAGCTCAGGAGTCTTCTCTCTGTGATGAATCTATTTAGATAGATTGAATAAGAACAATTCAACGATGTTTTTGAATTTAAGAAGAATTCTGTCAAAGAAAATTAATATAAGAGTCAATCTAATCACACTGATATCTTCGTTTATTGTTATTTTGCTGATGTATTCAATAATAGCAAAAGAATGTAAAAGAAAGGAAGACGCTTCAATGGTAAACAAACCCAAGTACAGATTGATGGTGATAATTCTTACAAGTCCAGACAATATGAAAAACAGAGATGCAATCAGGAAAACCTGGATATCTGAGAGAAATGATAATATAAAGCACTTATTTGCAATAGGAACTTTAGACAGTCAGTCAGAGCAACGTGAAACATTGCAATCTGAGCAACAAAAATACGATGATTTACTTTTACTTCCAAGGTTACAGGATTATTATGGAACATTGACTAAGAAAGTCTTACAATCACTAAAAAGAGTTCATGATGAGTATGACTTTGATTATTTGCTCAAGTGTGACGATGACTCTTTCGTTTTGTTGCATCAAGTACTTGTGAATTTAGACTCTTGGGAAGCTAAAGGAACAAGAAGAGAATTGTATTGGGGATTTTTTAATGGGAAAGCTCATGTTAAAAGAGCTGGACCATGGAAAGAGCCTGACTGGAATCTCTGTGATTACTATTTACCTTATGCAGTCGGTGGTGGATATGTTTTATCCTATAATCTTGTAAAGTTCATTGCAATAAATGCTGATACACTGAGGTAATACTTGAAATGAACTTGTGTATATTGTAATCATTATAGATTCTGTTGTTAAGCGATAAATGGAGATAAGTCGATAAAAAGTAAATTTCATTGAAATTTTTGACAAAATTTTTTTATATCTTGGAAACTATGAAAGATAGAGCAAAATTGTATAGATACTTTTTTGTAGAGAATTCAATTTTCTACAAAAAAGGTCCCATACAATTTTATCATATCTCGTGTAGTTTCCGAGATATTTTGAAAAATCTGGATAAACGATTTTGTTGAGAAAAAAAAATTTGGTAGAAATAAAATTGATTTTAGCTCGAGAACTATGCGAGGTACAATAAAAACGCATGGGGGACCTTTTTTATGGGAAATTTAATTGTCGAGGAAAAAGGCTTCTTGCGATTTTATCGTATCTCTCATAGTCTTCGAGATATTTGAAGAAATGTAAAAGTTTTACCGCTTAATCACAGGATTAATAATTAACAAATTTTTGATACTTTATTTGTTGCAGATTATTCAATGCTGAAGACGTATCAGTTGGCCTATGGCTAGCAGCAGTAGCAAATATTGAGAGGAAACATGACGTGAGATTCGATACAGAGTATCGTTCTAGAGGCTGCTCAAATGAGTACATAATAACTCATAAACAAAGTAGTGAAAATATCAAAAGCCTACATGATTATTATAGTTCTACGGGAACATTATGTGCCAGGGAAGAAAAAAATAGGATGAGTTATCAGTATAATTGGACTGTTCCGCCTAGCCAATGTTGTAATCGACAGCCTGACATAATTTAATATAACATAGAAATACTTCATTTTTATGAGTTTCCTCTAGTCATCTCTAATCCTCCCAATGCTGCAATGCTGTATATTTACTGTTGGAGAGGCCGTAGACTGTTATTGAAAATGCGTGAATGTAATAGATCGTCCCTGTATTTTATTTCCAAGCAATAATTAAATTGTACTTCGAATTTCAATGAGAAATAATTTTCAATAAAGTAATTGTTCTTTTTTTAATCATTGTCATGTATATACAAGACCAGTTGCAGCAAGTATTGGAGTGATTGCTTTCTTAACAATTTTTCATTTATAAAATATAAAAACATGTAATTAACTAGTACGTTAACTTATATATATACATTCGCAGAGATATATTTATATACGAGTGTAGATTAATACTTGTCCGATTGGATGGTTGTATTTTAGAATCTATTTGGGTCAATCACAGACGATCAAGAAACGGCCAAATAATTGAGTATGATATTTCTAAATATTCATGTACAATTTTCATCCCAATATAGATCATCCATAATAAAAAAAAAGAATGACATACAAAAGAGTATGAGACAATGGCCGAATCTCAAAACATTTCTTTTTCTGTGATAAACCAATTAAAACTGTGTTTGCATTACATCGAAAATGAATTATGCTCATAAAATAAATAGTTACTTTTAAAATTATAAAATGCCTTAGATAATTCTCCATATTAAAAGCACACCCATTCACATTAGATGCAATGCAAATGCAGTCTTCAAGATAATATTTAATTTCCCTATTTTTAAACTGGTTTTCTTTTCGGATCACACCAGGTCGTTTGATGACAGTGCTAAATACTTTTAATTGCTGCATGGAACTCCTTATTTCTTCTTTCGATCTTGCGTACATTTTGGACAATACCACTTACCCTTAGGTTTAGTAGTTAATCCAACGCAGGAGAAGTGGAACCATTCAATTGGACACTAGAACAATTAAATATATATTTAGCAAATTATATTTAATTAGGCAAAAAAAAAACGTATTATCAATCTGACTGCAATACTTACATCAGGATTATCACATCCAATCATTTCACCATACGAAACTTGATGGCACAAACAATAAGTTGGCTCATTAGGATCAACAGGCATGTCCAAAACGTCTGCTGGATGGCCAAGTGCACTTGCATCTGTTTGTGCTCCACTACCAACAGCTCCAGTAGCTGCTGATGAAACAACTGAGCCTCCTTTCTTTTGCTTTTTCCTTGCACTCTTAGATTCATCTTCACTACTTGCTCCAGCTGTACCTTTCTTACGTTTCTCTTTTTCTTTCAACTTTTTCCTGCCCTTTTTACTCGCTCCACTCTCTTCCTGTACTCGATTACTATTCAAAGCTTTGTCTTGAATTTCAGCTTCAAATCTCGCTAAATCAGAATCTAATCTTCTTATATGTTTGTCTACTAATTCATAGGTTTGTATTGCCAATTGAACCTTATCATCTCCATATTCCTTTGCTTTATTAAATAAACTCTGGATATGCACCAATTGTTCTTTCTTCTTCTCAGGTGCTTCTTTTTTAACATTTTTCAAATAATCATCGGCTAATTTATCAATGTCTTTCATCAGTCCCTGTGCCCTTGCATCCAGATCTCTCATCAATCCAAAATTCCTCTGCAATTCTACGGGCAAATGTTCCAGGCCTAAAAATAAATAAATTAATGGAGAATTAATTAGAGACTAAAGACTTGGAAAAAAAAATCTTCTACAATATACTCTTTGTAAATGATTTAGCAGATGGATCTAGGATCACCCGCACCAATTTTCTATGTACTTCTTTTTTTAATTAAGCTGTCTTCGAAGGTAGGCATATACTTACTGTCCAAATAGTGTTCTAAATACAACGCAGTTGTCATGTTTAATTGGACTAATTGTTGATAATCTTTTTCATAAAATTATTAACAAGTTTTATGTTTATAAAAATTGCGCGGTAAACATCAATAACCTCCTGAAATGTCTTGAAGACGTCTATGATAATATGGAAAAATGTACGATCGATGGCTAAAAACACACACGATTTTATCATGGCTGCCACACAACAAGATTGGGCCTTTACAGAGTTGGACAAATACGACAAAGGCTAAAGGATAAGATTAAGCCTAAGAGGGTTGACCTGTAGCACCATCTAGCGATGTAATCTGCCTTACCATGTTCACGGGGATCCTAGCCTGAAAATGAAATTATATGTATATTATTTACAACCGGCACATACATCACATGCATAAAGTGACTGAATTCTTGTTTTATTAATTAATCCTGCAGAAAATTCGTGGAGTTCGTGAATTTTTGGACCACAATATGGACGAAAACCTTCTGATTTCTATTCATTTTTAGGTTAGGATCCTCATGAGCATGGTAAGGCAGATTATATCGCCAGATGGTGCTACAGGACAACTCTCTTAAGCTTAGTCTTAACCTTAGCCTTCGTCTTATTCGTCCTATACCTTGAAGTTGGCTAACGTGGTTGAAAAACAGGGTGGGTTTTCATTTGTATTTTCGTTGGCGACACGTATGCCATTTTTTTGCTCTCCTCCCCCCCCCCATAATCCAAAAAGCAAAAGGCCACTCCAACTTTCGCCGCCATTCTTCGACCATACAACATATTTTTGCTCATTCCGATTTTTTTCGTCGTCGTGTCGTAGTCGAACAACAACGTTTTTTCATGGTCTATTTGCGTAATGCAGCCTTATAGTTAGGAGAATATTTTTGTCAGTAGTGTTAATTTTATATGTTTTTTTTATTGTTTCCACTAGTTAATTAGGTGTGATAGATACGAAATAAATTTACACAATGGCAGAGGAGAAAACAGAATTTGTAAGTTTTTATGATGTTCTCATGTTTTTTATTACTGTAAATTAAGTTTCTATGTGCTTATGCTGATTACATGCAAATTTAAATTGTTTTGGCGGTTATTTAATTCAAGAATTGCGATATGTATGCCATACATAACCTCAATGTTGTGTTTAAATGATCCTGTTGGATTAGTTAAATAAAACGTTAAAGCAACTAATCAGGATTTATGACGGTTTTGTCCTTGATTTTTTATGTTGTTGATGACCATTCGCCATTTTGTTGTTCTGTTTTTTTTTTTTTCTTATGTATAACAATTATTTTTGCAGGATTGGAGCAATGAGAAGCTTCAACGAGCTCAGAAGATAGTGGATGAGTCACCTTATGACCTGGAGGCATGGAGTATTCTCATTAGGGAAGCACAGAATCGACCCATTCCTGAAGTTCGACCTGTGTTTGAGAAGCTCGTAACTGTCTTTCCTTCTGCTGGCCGATACTGGAAGATATACATTGAGCAAGAGGTATGGTTTAACTGTGATTTTAGAGGGTTTATTATGATGGCAAAAGATAGAGTGAAAAGTTTCATGGTGAATATTTGATTTTCAGATGAAAATGCGCAACTTTGAAAAAGTGGAAAAGGTACGTTCAACCCAATACTATAAATTACCAATACAAATCCATGTGATTTTACGTGTTGGTAGTTGAGTTTTGTATGTATATTACAATTTGTTGTTGAACTAAAGAAAAGATATTTAAAATTGTAATGTTATTATTCAGTTCAGATCGATTTGTGATATTACTTTTTATTTTTCATGATTGATGATTAAAGGAAAGTAGAATTTTTTAGTTGAACAACAATTATAATTCGAATACGAAATACCCGCAATTTATCTTAGGTTTATACGAGAAATAGTTCAAAGCTGCTACTAACATTAAATATGGTACAGCCATACTTATGTGATTCTAAGCACTTTACATTCTGTGTAAGGTGAATAAAAAATTTTTGACTTGACCACAAGCCACTTATTTCATTAATTGATTACTGTTCTCTTAAAACATTTGGGAGGTTGATTTCTGTGGAGTATTTTTTTTTTTTAATTCTGCACACAGTCAACGTGAGAAAAGTTATCATGAATATTGACAATATCACTCCAAAGAAGACAACTTTCTGGATGTAACAGCCTTGTATTCCTTCCTGCAACATGGCGATTGGTTATGTGGAATTAAATTGTGTCTTTTTCCAAATTCGATGTTTTTTTTTACCAAACAGAAGTCCTTTAGTTGGAAACAAAAAGTAATAGTTTTTATTTCAAATTAATTTTAATGCTCATAGCTGTTTTGATAATAAACTTGCACATATGAAATTGAATTTCTTGATAATGAATTTCAAATGGGGCTTCACAAAATCTCAATCTGGTTGATAAATATTCCACAATAACCTTTTCTTACTTGATTTGAGGCAAAAGTCTCAAATTTTGGAGTACAATTAGAGGTAGCATATTGTGACAGTAAATTTGTCACTCAATGCTGCTTCGAATGGTTTTCATTATTTTTTAGTATGCAAGGATCATTTATTTCTCGATCCTAGATAGGCACACTACATTTTTTTTTCCTCTCCCCATTTACCTGGAATAAATAAAATTATTGTGTTGTGGGGGGGGGGTTTTTTATTACTTTCCCTTATGCTGGAAATTATGCAATAAAATTCAATGATAAATATAAAATATCAGCTCTCTATGTTTGATGTAATAAATCATTTGCATTAATGCTTTGGTGCATTATTATTTTACCTGCCTTATCTTTCACATGAACAATGTCTTAAGCACAATTGTATAATATACATTATAAATAATAAGTAATAAATGATTGAAAACTTAATTTTTTTTTCCTTTCAAATTATTATGTGAATATATTGTTATTAAGTACACCTGTATTAAACTTGCCTCTTTGGGTAAGTAAGGTAGTAGCTTTCTTCCCTCTCGAATTTTTATTAGCTATTGAATAATAAGATTTTATTTTCTATCCTACAACATGATTTTGTTCAATACTGTATAATGGTTATTTTTTCTAACAGCTATTCCAACGATGCCTCATGAAAATCTTGAACATAGAATTATGGAAATTGTACCTTTCATACGTGAAAGAAACGAAGGCCACTCTCGCTACATATAAGTAAGTAAATTAAAGATTCACGTCTTCAAGTGATCTGTAATGCACATACAGGATGTATGAAATTTTCGTAATAAAAATGTGTTTATAATTATTCATTGTTATAGAGAGAAGATGGCACAAGCGTACGACTTTGCATTGGACAAAATAGGAATGGATATACATTCCTACAGTATTTGGAATGATTACATTGCGTTTTTAAAGAGCGCTGAAGCAGTAGGATCTTATGCTGAGAATCAGAAAATCAGTGCCATTCGTAAGGTGAAGAAATCAAGTAATTTATTTACCTATAACAAAATTCTAATTAATTGTGAAGAATAATAAGAATAAATTTTTAAAACAGGTATATCAACGTGGAATAATCAACCCCATGATAAATATAGAACAACTGTGGAAAGATTATATGGCATTTGAAAAGAATATTAATCCAATAATTGCAGAGAAAATGACTATTGAAAGATCCCGTGATTACATGAATGCACGACGAGTTGGCAAAGAATTAGAGGCTGTTACGCGGGGATTAAACAGGAGTGCACCGAGCGTCCCACCTACAGGTCATCCCGAAGAAGTTAAGCAGGTTCGTACAGTTTGTTAAACAAATTTTCAATTATCTATGAATAATCTGAAATTATTAATTATTTGTCAATATTGCAGGTTGAATTGTGGAAGAACTATATTGCCTGGGAAAGAAGTAATCCACTGAGGACTGAAGACACTTCTCTTGTCGCGAAAAGAGTGATGTTTGCTATTGAACAATGCCTGTTGTGCCTTGGACATCATCCAGCCGTTTGGCATCAAGCTGCCCATTTCCTCGAGATAAGTTCCAAGATCCTTACTGAAAAGGGAAACGTAAATGGAGCCTTGAACCTGAGCGATGAAGCAGCAACGATGTTTGAACGTGCCACGAGCACATTACTGTCTAAGAACATGCTGCTTTACTTTGCTCATGCTGATTTCGAAGAAGGTCGTGTTAAATATGAGAAAGTCCATCAAATCTATCAGAAATTCCTTGATATACCTGACATTGATCCCACGTTGGTAAGTATAATAATAATGGATTATCTTTTTGAATTAATTTATCATGATATTTCATTGAATTACTCTTGTTTAGGCGTATGTACAATACATGAAATTTGCAAGAAGGGCCGAAGGAATTATATCGGCTAGAAAAGTGTTCAAACGAGCACGTGAGGATCAACGATGCAGGCATCATGTTTACGTAGCCGCAGCACTCATGGAATACTATTGTACCAAAGATAAAAATATAGCATTTCGTATTTTTGAATTGGGATTAAAGAAATTTAGTGATAATCCAGAATATATTTTATGCTACATCGATTATTTGTCACATCTGAATGGTAATAATTTTGATGAATTTAATATTTTTGCAATAAATGATTTTTTGCATTTCTGAATTTTTTATTTTATCATTTGCTTTTTTCAGAGGATAATAATACACGAGTATTATTTGAGAGAGTATTGTCATCGGGTAGTTTAGAGCCAGAAAAATCTGTGTAAGTATTTATTATAATCAGTAAATAATAGAAAGGAGTAATCAAAGTTATTAATAAGTTATTAATTCACTGCAGCGATATCTGGAATCGTTTCTTGGAATTCGAATCGAATATTGGCGACCTGGCGAGTATTGTGAAAGTCGAAAAACGAAGAAGTGCAGTGTTAGAGAAAGTGAGTAACATTTATTAAAATTTTTATCAATTAACTCTGTACTATTATGTCTGATATTCAATTTATAATATTAATTTTACCTCTAGATAAAAGAATTCGAAGGCAAAGAGACTGCACAATTGGTCGACAGATACAAGTTTTTGGATCTCTATCCTTGTTCAGCAATTGAATTGAAATCAATTGGATACATTGACGTATCTAGTATAGCAAGAAATAATGTGGGAGCTTTACCTCGACCTCAGGACACAGAGGAAGTTATGGCAGCATTACCAAGACCAGACTTGTCTCAAATGATTCCATATAAACCCAAAGTCAATCCCCTGCCTAGTGAGCATCCAGTTCCAGGTTCGTGTGCAAATAAAATACAAAAACATTGATAAATTAATATAGATAATTTTAATTCACAAAAAAAAATGTTATTTTTAGGTGGAACGTTTCCTTTGCCACCAGCTGCTGCCCACCTCTGTACAATGCTTCCACCTCCAGGTTGTTTCAGAGGTCCATTTGTCGCTGTGGACTTACTGATGGATGTCTTCAGTAGAATACAACTGCCAGATCATGGTAATGTTTCTTCTTTCAGACTAAAATCATTTTTATATAATATTGAAAGTAAA
>JABSMT010055100.1:0-11250 GCA_018902335.1 Eumacrocentrus americanus
AAAATGGAGGGGGCTACCAATATGGCGGCAATAAGGGGATGCGCGAAGCTGACCAAAATGCGTCGACGAGTGAACATACCTTTCTTCTTATACCATGGTTCACACGATCACGCGCACGTTGTGGACGATCAACCAATCAGAACTCGCTGAAAACCACCGCCATGTTTACCGCGCTTTGCCGAGGGTTATTTGAATTATATGAGGTGCTTGCAGAATTCTACTGACTCAACAGATGCCCAACTCGTCGCCATAATCCACTGGAAATGACTTTGAAACATCCAGAAATCCTCCACCAGCCGATAGTTGCCTAACTCGTCACCATGAGCCACTGGAAATGAATTTAAAAAATTCAGATAGATTCCACTGACCCAACAGATGCCCGACTCATCTCCATAATCCAGTGGGAATGATTAAAAAAAATTCAGTTCGACTCCATTGACCCAACAGATGCCCAACTCGTCTTCATAATCAACTGGAAATAAATTTTAAAAATTCAGATTGACTCTATTGGCTCAACAGATATCCAACTCGTCTCCATAATCCACTGGAAATGAATTTAAAAAATGCAGACCGACTCCACTGACCCAACAGATGCCCAGATGAGCAGACCGATCAATGAACCTAGTGTCAAGCCTTCAATTGATCCTCCTGGCTTAGAGAAAATATTCTAGTTTGTTCCAAGGATCCTCTGGATCCAACAGATGAGCAGACTGATCCATCTACATACTGTCGAGGATTTCTTAGACCCAACAGATGGGTAGACTGATCAATCGATCTAGTGTCAAGCCTTCAATCCATCCTCCTGGCTTAAAAAAATAATCTAACTCGTTCCAAGGATTAGTTGGACCCAACAGATGAGCAGACCAACTAATTGACATAATGTCGAGGCTCGAATGCATCTTATCCCTGTTTGAAAAAAAATATTCTAGCTTGCGTTAAGAATTCCCTGGACCCAATAGCATCAGGGCCTCGACATTATGTCGGTTGATCAGTCTGCCCATCTGTTGGGTCCAAGAGATCCTTGGAAAGAGTTAGAATATTTTTTTAAGTAAGGAGGATGGATTGAAGTCTTGAGACTAGGTCAATTGATTAGTCTGCTCATCTGTTGGGTCCAAAGGACGCTTGGAACCAGGTAGAATAATTTTTGTCCGAGGATGCATCCAATCTAGGGGGATGGATTGGAATACGAGGACAAATTGGATTTCTGTTGGGTCAGTGGAATAGTTGGATTTCTTTGATTCATTTCCAGTGGATTACGGAGACAAGTTGGATTTCTGTTGGGTCGGTGAAACTGATCTGTATATACTAATCGACCAATTGAACTGATCCCAAAATTCTAAGCGATCCTCGCTTCTGAAAATTATCCAGCTTGCTCTAGACACTTCTTCAGCCTAACAGATGCCTCAGCAGATCATCCGAACTGATCCCACGGTTCTAATTAATCCTTTTTGCTTCAGAAAAATATTCCTGCTCTCTCCAATGATTAGTTGAACCCCTCCTGCTTAAAGTATGTTATTAAACCAATTTGAAAAAACTTAATCGGTTTCAATCGTATTTTCGTCTATAAATTTGTCATTCGGTCCGACAATTTCCAGTTGAATTTTCTAATCGGAATGTATCGTTGATAATACATTCATTGTAGCCCCTGCTTAAAAGGTCCGATTAATTCCGATTGCATTTCCAATAAAAATTTAATCGGATTCGATCGTAATTTTATATCGGAAATTTCCGATTAAAATACTAATACTTTCAACCGGAAAAAAATATTCGCGAAATTACTGAAATTCATTTTATATCGGAATCAATCGGAATTTATCTCTCCAATTGGATAAATTGGAGCCTTGACATTATGTCGATGGATTGGTCTGCCCATTTGTTGGGTCCAGCGAGTCCTTGAAACCAGTTAGAATATTTTTTAAGCAAGGTCAATCAGTTGGAGGCTTGACATTATATCGATGGGTCGGTGTGCCTATCTGTTGGGCCCAGGGGATCTTTGGAATCAGCTAGAATATTTTTTAGATATCCATGAAGACAGCTACAATCTTTTTCTACAGTTAGAAGAAAGCATCGGAGCTCTGGCATTACGTTGATTGATCGATTTTTTCACCTGTTGGGTCCAGAGAATCGTTGAAGAAAGCTGGAATATTTATCTGAATCAAGGAGGATCGATTATTATAACCTTGGGATCAGTTCGACGGATCTGTTGAGGCATCTGTTGGGGCTGAAGAAGTGTCTAGAAGGAGCTAGAATATTTTTCTGTAGCAAGAAGGATTAGTTGAAGTCTCCAGATCAGTTCAATCGATTGATTTAGGCATATTTGTAAAGCGCTAGAATATTTTCGTGGAGGCATGCGGATGTATTAAAGTTATCTAAAGAACTTTGAAAAATGTAGGGTTCCGGCGGATTGGTTAACACTAAGTCTAATGAATTAGTTGGCAGAAATGAATTGTCAAATCACATCAAAATGTAATTATTCATAAAAATTTTTTTTATTCGTAAGTTTGTACATTTTCCTCCTTAATTGTCGTTTTTTTTTAATTTCAACTGGTTGTTGACGTTTCACAATCTAATATACGTCCGTGTGCGTACTAGACATTTTAAAGCTTCAGGAGCAACTGTTTCCTCTAGCTTTCGACCAACAATAGTCGCCAGCTTCTGGAAAATGTTAGAATCTTTCGAAAATAACGCTTTATGGAATGCGTTGAATTCGATTTCCAGGATTCGGGCGGCTTGGAGCAAAGCTTCGCATGGATATAAAAGTCTGCCTCTGGATAGAAAATTGATCCAGTCATCTTTTTCATCTTTTGCATCACCGATATCAAACAAGTTCTGATGGGAACCCAATTCCTTCTTTCCCAATTCAGGGTACTATGCCCGAAATCGGCTAATAGCAACATATCCGGCGACATACTTCAAGCCCTCCGACTGAATCATTTCAGTGGCTTCCACCTTCTTGAAACCCTCTAGTAAACTTTTTTCTTCCACCGAAGGCTCATAATTTCCCAAGCAACTACTGACATTGCTGACCTATTTATCGTTAACGAAATAGAACATTCAAATGAAATACATATCATTCCATTCAATTATTTTTCAAATTTTATATAGGTTTATTGTATTAACCGTGTTATCGACTTAAAAAGTAGCATAAAAATATTATAGCGAGCATGCTATTTTCCTCCATAATAATAATCCTTCCAACTATTAGTGAAAAAGAAAAGTATTGTATTTGGTCGAAAATTGCCGTTGTCTAATTTGAATACAGGAATCAAACGTTAGAGGATTTTCTTTAAGTCGATGAGGTAATTTTACCGGTTATTACATTATCCTCGTCTTCCGCTGTATCTTCAAGAGTTTCCATCTCGTCGTCGTCGTCCATTCCTTCGTCTGTGACATTACAGAAACTCTCTAACTCACTTGTCTGGGGGTCATCTGGATAATCGAGTGTCTCTTCGGTTATATCACCAATGCCATTATCTGTTTCCTCGATTATGTCCTCAATGTCATTATTTTCTGGAAGACTTTCATGACACGATCGTTTTCCTTCCTGTTGATCCTCGTTTTCGGAGCGCTTTTGCTTCGTGAATACACTGCGAAAGTCACTGGTGAGAATGATATCATCTGTATCATGTACAGAAGTCTCATTATATCCATTATGAATGGATTCATCGGTAGCATTCGCAGTGATTATTGAGGAACCTTGTCTCCCCAATATGTACCATTTTAATCGGTGTTTGAAATTCAGCGCTGAAGGATGATCATGCGTTCCGCCCATAACTCTAATATGTGCAAAAAATTGTTTAATGACGTCTTGATTCAATCTTTGTGTAAACAGGTATTCAATTGGGTGATTCGCCGTACCATATTCGTCCTTCAGGTATGCAAAAAGTTGTAGCAGTGAAGAATTGTTCAACAATATCCCTTTTTGGAAAAGAAGCAGATGCGTCTTTGATCCAACACGCATTTCCTTCATTAGTTCCGTCATTCGAGCAAGCTTCTCATTTTGTTTATCAATGTCGATCCCATAGGCATGTACGCCAGAATGACTACCGTATTTCATTTGAGAATTTAAAACGTCAAACCAATCATTAATCGTTCTGATGCATATTGCTGTTTCCTTCCAATCACATCCTTCCATCTGGTCTGGTTTCTTTTTCCCAAGAAACTCAATACCGGATGCGACTGAATTAGATAGGAGTTGTGCAACTAGTTTCACTTTTTGTCTTTCACTCCCTTGTACGTCTAAATGATTCTGCGTTATTTTGTATGCTAATTTGTACTCCCCGGTACTCAACATTAGAAGACGCGCCACACATTCCTTCGAAATTTTTTTCCATTCCAATTGAATCCGTTATCCAAAAAATGATTTCGAAGTAGCTTGAGCAGGTGAGGTGTATCGGTAAACATGAAAATTTTTAAGTTACAATCATTGGGGTGCTGAAAACATTTTTCGGGATCGACAGGATCGATGTCTAGTGTTAACCACATTTTAACATTAGTGGATACCATATCACTTACAATTGCAACCATGGATTTATTCATTACTGCATCATAATCATAATACACAGGTATTTTCCATTTTTCGAATAATCCTCGAGCCATAACACACTGACATTTGTCATGTGGACCAACAACTTTCTCCTGCTTCTTATCAATGTCGTATTTGGGAGACAAAGACACTTCGTCGAAGCTTAGCACCACCAGTTTTTCCAGTTCACTCATGTTTTAACTCTTGGTTTTCATATGTGTCATTACAGGTGTAAGGACACCCGTCCCCAAATCTATTTCAGCTGCCCATCGTCTCAACGTGGATAGCCCCGGCAAAGGCATGTTACGTTTCGTCCGTAAATATTGATATACTTTTGGACTCATAGTTCGAAGTGAAATCGCCGCTGAAATGTCCTCGTCACTCCAGTATACCTGTTTTCGATTAGGATCGAGCAAACGTTTAATTTGGTCAGTTGTGAATGTCTTCCTTAACATCTTTTCAGTCCGTTCTTTAAAATCTCTCAATGCCTCTTGAGCCTTTTTCATTGCCTCATCACACTTATGCAATTCCTTATCACGCTCCCGCAATTGCTCATCACGCTTTCGTAATGCCTTGTCTTGGTCGGCCAGTTGCTGCTTCAGATGTGCGATTTCATCCAGGAAATGAGTGAAATTCTCTTTACTAGATTCTGCCAGTCGCGTCTGACTTCTCGAGTCACTAAAAAAAATCAATGAAAAAACGTTATTTATGTTCTTATAGATTGTAGTGTCATTTTTAAACTGAATATTATTTACTTTAATGCATTTTCCATCGGTTTTGATAAAGTTGGTTTATTTTGATGCTCACAGCTCCTTAAAGGTTCACGAGCAGCGGGTGATCCGGAACTGAACTCATCATTCTCGACATTTTCTGGCGAACTAAGACATTTATTTGTAATTTTATAATCAAACATACCAACCCAATGAAAAATCCCAATTTATTCTACTTACAGTGTTTCATGTGTATCAGTTGTCCCACAGAATACATGCAAAGTGGGAACCGCATCAGGCTTTAACATGCGCTTTCCCGCTTTTGGAGAAAGGCCATTATGGACATTAAATCCGAAGATTTTGAATTAAACAGTTACCTCTTTTAGTATTCACATTGTCCTTTCCAGTGGCTTCAATCCATTGCTTACATATGTGAGAATCATGAGGGAACGAAAAATATTTGATGGGATTATCACAATGTTTTTTCGTCTTTCTGTGTCTACAATTTTTCACCGCACACATACTGCCGGGCATGATGATTCTATAACCTAACTTATGCCTGCCTGATTTTTCATCCTTTGTGATGGTACTTTAAGCTATAAATGCTGTACGTACTGTACAAGTCTCGACATTTATTTTATTATAGTTTTGAATTTTACGAGACTTTGGGACTTTCGAAATTTACGTTTTATCTAATTTTACGTTTTATTTATTTTGTGAGTGCACTCTTGCTTTACATCAAAATACAATTCCAATGGGAAGTTTTAGGGGTGAGGGGGCTAGTAATATGGCGGCGGGTTTCAGCTGCGCGAAACAAACCAAATTGCGTCGACTAAGTGAACATACCTTGGTTTTCTTATAAAGTCGAACCAGCGAAAAACCGTCCCCCCACTCCCCGATTTCTGTATCTACCGCCATTGCCCCCACCATCGACCCCAGGACGGTTCTTTTGCTGGTTCGCTGGTTCGACTTTACTATGGGTGGAACTCCGCAAAGCTCTCAAAAGCGCGTGCTCATTGGACACTTGAAGACACGTTTATCTCGCAACCAAAATATGAATCCTGAAATAGTAAAATTGATCGAATTGCCAGGCCAGGAGACACTTCGGTCAATTAAAGTCGACAAGGTCGTGGACCTTGAGATCGACGAGGGAACACTTCTTGCGTCAGACTACAACATTTTCGATACGGAAAACCTAAGGTAACCCCAAAGTTCATACTTAACCTAACCTCTCAATTTTCCTTCACAGCAGCAATACGAGACACCATGTGCACGGTATTGTTTCGATGGTACATACAGTCACTACCTACATTAATTAATATACTTATTTTTGTAGATCTAATACAGACGATTACCTAAAGTCACTGACCAGAGACAATACACAGCTGCTCATCAACAGAATTTGGGCTCTCCCAACTGAACGTGTGGATGAGACTCTAGTGGCAAAGCTGCCAAAACCCACATTTATTTTGCCACGATCTCGTGTCGTTCCCAAACCGAAAGCCCTGACCAAGTGGCAACAGTTTGCCAAGGAGAAGGGAATTCGTACAAAGAAGAAGGGAAAATCCAAGTTGAAGTGGGATGAGGAGCTTAATGTAAGTATAAAAAAATTCTTGGCGCTCCTATTTGAATAATGAATCGTATTTTACATTTATTTATTCCAGAAATGGATTCCTACCTTTGGCTATCAAAGAGCCAAGGCACAGGAGCAGAAAGACTGGTTGGTTGAAGTTGGTGATGACAATACACCTAAGGCAGACCCTAGAGAAACTGCAAGCAGGTCTAAGCAGGAGCGTGTTGCCAAGAATGAACTTCAACGACTGAGAAATCTCGCGAAAGCTAAGAATGTTAAAATTCCCAGGGTTGGATTACCCACGACAGAACAATTTGCAAGTGCAAAACATCTGGCCACAGCCACTACGGTTGCTCGCGTGTCAACAGCATCTGTAGGGAAATTTCAGAGCAGGTAAGTCCATTGAAATCGAAATGAATTTCAGAGAATATTCACTAACAATGAGTTAAGGTGAAATGCGACCCATATTCGATCCAACCATTCTCTTATGTTTTTGCGAAATATTTAAAAAAAAAGCCACATGCCTCTTATTCAATGGTTATGAAGGGCATATGACTCTACATTGTCGATAATTAGCACTTTTCAGCGAGAATTTTTGCATTGAAAATTCTAATCTCGTCCGTTGAATATCGTGGGTATGACAGGAGTGCCGCTGCGCTCATGCCTGTACGAGAGACACTACGGTTCATTTAGCCTTAAATTGCAGATTACCAAAGGAAAAAGATGCTAAAGACATTGCGAAGGAAGTGCCAGGAATGAAAAAGAAGCGGAAGGCACCACCTTTGAATGCAGTCGATGAAAAGAAACGAAATACGGAGTTGGTTAATGATATAGTCAACAAAAAGAATAGCAAGGATCTTCTTCGAGTAGATATTCCTACTGTGCCGCCAGTATCGTAAGTATTTTCCTTAAAATGAAGTATCCACTATAATTAAACTAAGCCCTCAATGACTAATTAATCGACTTTTATCAGATCCAAATCAGAGGGTAATAGAAAACGTGGAGGAAAAAAAACGGCAGGAGGCAAGAAGCCAAAAGCTGGCAAGGGAAAGAGGGATTTGCATACGAAAGTCGGTGGCCGGAAACGTAGGGGATAAAAAGTTGTACATTATTGAAAAGTTTTAATAAATGGATATCTGAACTTTTTCCTAATTTTGATGACTACAATCAATGCATAATAAAGGTCCTCACTGTTTGCAAAATACCCCCTTCTTTTATTTGAAAGTGTTGTTAATGCAGAATAGTCGTCATTGAAGCGTAATGGTGGGGCAACAAAAACCAATAAGTTGGTAGCGTGTAAAGATGAAAGGTCAACAGTAGCAAGCATGGCAGAATATCGACTGGATGGGTTGAAGGGAGGAGGTGGAGAAGGGGGCACGATGTGGAGGTGGGTGGTGTCCTAGCCTAGTCACGTTGGCGTTTGAGAAAGAGGAAGACAGAGGGTGTGAGTGAGTGACTGGAAACCGGGACAGTCCCGAATCCTTGAGGGTCGCGCCTCAACCACGATTCCAGCGGTCCGTCCGCAAAAGTGTTCCCTACTGCTGATAGACTCATCAGTCATCATCCCCTTCGTTTCTCTCGCTCTCATCCGTTGCTCCAAGTGTGTTAAAGTGATTTGTCAAAGTCTCACCTCAATCTAATGGGGCAGAAGTTGTCAAACCGCGCAAAACCGCGATTGTCGTTGAATAAAAACAATAGATAAGGAGTAACAAAAAAAACTGTGAAAGAGAATTTTCAATGGAAAATTATCCAGATCTCGAAGACCGCGGAAGGCCCGAGGACTCCTGGCGCGGTCAGGATGACGGGCGCATTGTCGATATTTAATGAACCTGAAAGTCTTTGATAAGGGCGAGAGAGAGAAAGAGGGATCGAGGAATAATCCTAACAGCCGTCCATCACGCACGCGTGCCGCGACGATTTGCGTGCGCGACAGAGGGAAAAAAAACGACAAAGCCCGAATAAAAAAAATACACAGGAGACAAATCGTGTCAAGGGACTCCCAGGACAACGCACAATGTCTTCGTGAGAGGAGCGTGTGGGTGTACGCACAGGTGGACGGTGTGTAGTAAAAGTAAAAAAAAAGGGAAAGAGCAAAGAAGAAAAAAGAAACATGGGGCATTGTTAAGCGTGCAACGATAAATTATCTCTGATGATCAGTGTGTGATTCTGGCTTGATGCCCGCATTTTTTTTTGTTTGCTGTCGGCATCGTTTGGCTGATCCTGTTGCTGATGTTGTGTGCTGCTACTGTAATATTCCCACCGTGTGAATCATCACCGCGACGAGTGTTCGTTTTACCTCTCTCGGTGTCGCACTATTTGTCAATAATCAAATAGGATTGTAACTTCTATCTGATGACATGGTTCTTTTGTTGTGCTTCTGAGAACAAAGCGAATCATTCGCGACTCTGTAACATTTAGGACCACCAGCCAGCCTCGAATCTGAAGTCCATTGCTCACAAACACGACAGTCACCTATATAGAGCATTAATTCACAAGAGCGCATAGTGATAGTCCGCGCATTGTACTACTTCCTGTCGTGTGTGCACGTCCCAATCGCGCTCTATATCTCGTGCGCTAGCGGACAAAGGACCAAAAGCTTCTTGCTTCAACCCACTGACCCGCATTTTTCCGCTTGATTTTACCGTTCGAATGTTCTCATTTCACCCTCACTCGCTCTCGCTCATTCCTATTTTTTCCCTACTTCTATCTCCCTCTTGACCTGACGCAATGCTTCTTGCAGTGTGTATATAATTGTCCTCGCGTTGTCAGCGCTCACCAGTTGCAAATAGAGATGAGAAAAAAAAAACAAGCGGTCAGTATATACATATCCATGTTATGTGTATATCGAGGCAGGAGGGAAAATGGTCTCTTCACGTTCGTGCAGAAACCACTTGACCCATCTGACGAGAATCGACCACGCTGAGCTCTATTAGGTTTACGCCGCACAAAAGTCGATATAATACAAACACAACTGTGGGTCGGTCAATTCTGCACATTGTTTCTCGGTAAAGCTCATTTACTTTTTTTTTCATGTCCCCTAAGTACTCCACGCTGAGTCGCATTGACACGCTGCGTACTAAGCATAGTAGAGTTATTAGTTGATGCTTGATGGTATGCCACGCAGGGTGCAGAGCTTTAGAATCACGACTGCTGGTATAATTCACTGGATTCTTCAAGTCTTACCAGTTATCGATTAAACCTAAATAAAGAATTTAAAAAACATGAATAAAAATTATCTAGCAGGATCCAACGTGAATTATGCATGCAAAGAAGGTCTATTCTATTCTTAGTCATTTAATGAGAGAGAGAAGAAACAACAGCATATGTAAATGTAAATAATCTGTGGTATATGCTTTAAAGGTGAATCACCTGAAAATTAGCACGTCGAACATGTTAACTTGGCATTTCAGAATGCAGAAGCATGCACGAGCGTTGCTCTTAACGGGTAATCGCCTGTCCCGGCGGCGTTAAAGCGGGGGAAAAAGATCAAGATTAAAAGCGCCAGCAGGACTGGGAAGAAAACGAGTAATTCCACCAAGTGCCGTGAAGGATGTATGCAGCGGCAGGCGGGGCGAGCATCGCCAGTCGGAGGAAACAGAAACGTCTGCAGCTGTCCAAACAGCAGACGGCTCAACCATCATTAAGCGCCGCCACCACCAGGATAAAAGCCGCCGGCGGCACTGGCAGAGGCGCGCACGCTACAAAATTTTCGCGCCTGCACTTACCTACTACTACACTGCATCCTCCTGCACCGCCACCATCATCCGCGTTCCACTCGTCGCACGAACATCACCGCCACCATCGCCGACGGCCCCCCGAGAAGGCAGCGCCTCATCGTCTGGCACCGCCGATCTCCCCGATCCAATTTCCAATTTCACCGCCACCACTGTCGCTGGAATCACCAAACTCCCTCACGCTACCACTAGAATCCAACAATTTTCCATTCCCACCGCCCTCGTTCCTCGATCTAAGAGTATCGCCTTCGACTTCGGAGCTACAGGTGGGTTTGAGACACGCAATAATACACTCTTCATGTCAGGAAACACGCGCGCGTAATTTCTTTAGCACCTCTATCTATATGTAGTTTAGATTATATTGTATAGATAATTTCAAGCTATAATCTGTAGGCATTATCATATAGTGACTCTTGCGATCTAGTCTATTTATCAAGTATTTCAATTTAAAATAACAACCCTTATCTCACCTACGATGCACTGCACTATTCGAGGCATAAGTTTTAAAAAAATCTATCAGTGCACTGAAGATAGAGTCGAAACAATACGTCATATTGGCTGTCTGGTGGCGCAAAACATTTTGACAATGTGCACCTCTCCACGCCTTGGTTGTTTATATTTCTCTGTTTATAAAAACCAAGGCGTGTTGAGGATAGAAAGGTTCTTTGAATTTTTTTTATATGAAAAATAAATAAAAAATAAAAAAAA
>JABSMT010055111.1:0-11245 GCA_018902335.1 Eumacrocentrus americanus
ATAAATTAGTAGAAATCAATCAATAATTCTATTGATTTCTAGGTTAAATACGAAAAATGAGATATTTTGAGTTATTTTGATTAAAGTCGATAAAAAGTCCCAGGAAATTTGAATTTCTGGGGAATTTTCTAACCACAAAACAGGAAAGTCGCCCGTGTTGCCTCTGTGTGTATCAAGTTGTTCATGTATTGGTGCGAATAGAGTCACAGCGACAGAGATTTTCAGATTATTTCATTCATACGGTGCTAATTCATTTTTATGCTGATTCTCATTGATTTTCCTTTACTCTCCCACCGCCATTAAAGAAATTCTCGAGCAAAAGATCTCAAAAGATAATCTTTATCCATCGCAGGCTTTGTCTATCTATTTCCTATTATAAATCAATTTATTCATTCAGTTGGCTTATTTACTAATTTTTTCTATGTTTATTTTTCTTTTTAGGTACTAATACATAGTTGTAAGAGATCAAATCAGAGATGTATGTACATATTAATGGTACAATCGTACTATCCAGAAGGAAAACATGAATCGCCGTGTGTGCCCACCCACCAAGATGGCTCCATCGTGGAGCAGCAGTCGTCGACAATTGACGTGAAGTTATTTACATGGTTCCTCGTCCAACTCGCTCGCCAACAACAATAATTAAACGTATTCGCGCTTCAGTTGTTACGTTGTATGCTTGAAGCAAGTGGGTGAGTGATTGGAATTGTCCAGACGCAACACACAGATTTTTACAGACGAAATTGTCACCGAGAGAGAGACGGCCGGCTGGTGTATGCCAGACAGGTCAGTATAGAGCACTATCGAGCTTCCCTAGACCCGAGCATTTTATTTGTTGAAGTAGAATATAATGTTCAAATGCAATTACTTCGACATTTAATAACGATAATCATTGTCTTCACGACAATGAGCATTGATATGTGATTTGTTCGCTTGAATTGGATTTTATTTAATGGGGAAATAATCATTTCGGTTATTGAAATTGTCACGGTGATACATAATGCATATTGATCTATTCATGCCTATTATTTTTAATATTTTCTACGATTTTTTTTTGTCATAAGATACTGGGAGGTGTTATTCAAAATTTGTATTTTATCACTTTCAGGCTGAGATTTTTTTTCTACGATTTTTATTTAGAATGTCCAGGCTTTATTACTCATTATTTTACAATGAAAAATCAAAATTACAAACACTTATGCATTGATATATTCCATTGTTGTGGCAGATTAGCCGATGAATTTTTTTAAGCACGCGAAATTATTTCCCATTGGTTGTGTGTATCCATCAGGCGAAATCGATAATTTCGCTAAAATATTGCTGGGGGTATATACATTTTTTTTTGTCTCCTATTAAATCCATCAAGGGTTTTATTCCCACCTGCATAGTTGCATGTATATTATAGATTTACGATAAAAATTTTTATTTCAGATTTATAGACCCACACAGTATGTGCCATTTGCTCCCGAATAATGTTACTCACAACAGCAGTCGTGTTAAATAACAGAAAAAAAAAAATATTAATTGACTCCGAATGGGCGGCAATGTGGTCTTCATAAATCGTGATGATCTACTTGAAAATGATTTTTAAACGTACAATTATATTTAATATAATCTTATTCAGCAATTCGAACTGATTAAAAGCCAAATTGCGCTGATAATAAACCACCAATGCAACGAATATTTGTTACACACACGCACAATCACTTCGGTTATATGATACAAACATACGAACAGAAGAGATTTACAATGTGTGAAAATAAATTAACGTAGTGTACAAATGATTATTGGGCACAAAATGTTGCCAAAGGAGAATTTTATTCATCATTTTTTATCATAAAGAATGTTAAACATCGTGGTAATAACCAAAGATATTAAATCAAGTACACACTTAATCGCTTTAAAACGACGATATTCAAGAATCTCATGGCTTCTAACAGGGATTCTGAAGATTCAAGGTCATTTTGAGTAACATTGAAAGAAGAAGTGTGATAAAGACCTGTTAATAACCTTGTGTTAGTTAACTTGAAATATCACCTCAAACATGGCTCGAAAGAGTGATAATTTGAAGAGTATTAACGTTGCGGTAGTCGGCTTGTCCGGCACAGAGAAGGACAAAGGACAGGTTGGTGTTGGCAAGTCATGCCTTTGCAATCGATTTATGAGATCACTCAGCGATGATTACAGTGTCGACCATATTTCTGTGTTGTCACAGGTAATAGGATTTTATTTATTTTTTTTTTAATTTCTGTTAAAGCTTTTATGTGTATTTTAAAGACTAAAACTTATATATTTAATTTCTTTTTGCAGTCGGATTTCAGTGGTCGTGTCGTTAATAACGATCACTTTTTGTACTGGGGGGAAGTTGGAAAAGTGGCAGAGGACGGGACAGAGTTTCAATTTCAAGTAATAGAACACACTGAATTTATCGATGATGCTTCCTTCCAACCATTTAAAGGTGGTAAAATGGAACCTTATGCTAAGCGATGTGCTGCTACGAAGATAACCAGTGCTGAAAAGCTCATGTATATTTGTAAGAATCAGCTAGGAATAGAGAAGGAGTATGAGCAAAAAGTCGTGCCTGATGGCAAATTAAACATCGATGGTTTTTTATGCATTTTTGATGTCAGCGTTGTGTCCAATCGGTCAATTGAGAAGCAGGTGGAGATTGTAGCAAATATACTTAATAATTTGGTGAAAACCAAGAAGCCGGTTGTATTAGTCACGACAAAGAATGACGATGCCAATGAGCAGTATGTAAAGGAAGCTGAGAAATTAATCATGAGGAAAGAATACAAGGGTTCGATTGTATTCATTGAAACATCAGCACACGAGAATATTAATATTGATGCTGCTTTTCTAGTCCTGGCACAAATTATTGACAAGACTAAAATTCGAAGTAAAATCGTACCATTCGCTGAGGCAGCTAGAGCACGAAAGGAACTCTTGGATGCATCAACAGAGTCCTTGCAGAGATTAATACGAATACATGTGACGGATTATCGAGCATTGTGGTCTCAAGCATCGAAGAAGCTTGGTCAGCACAAAGAATTCATCAATTTCGTCGAATTATTTGGTATTGATGCGACACAAAGATTATTTAGGCGACACATAAAGAAATTGAAGGACGAACAGATAGCTAAAAAGATCCAGGGATATTTAGATATGTTGCCGGAGATTCTCCACGACATTTGTCCTGATATCGCGAGTCTCATTAATGAGTAAGTCATTCATCAATCTTCGTAATAGATTTATAATTAATTGGTTTTTCTTTTCATTGCTAAAATTGAAATAATCGGTCATTAGGGAATGGTCTACCGTTCAGCAGTTTATCAAGGAACATCCCGATTTCCATCAACATTTTTACGAGTGTCCGGAAGATATCTCGTGGATTGATTACGACTTTGGCGAGAATAATACCACGAAAATTCCTTACGACGTTTTAGAAACGCCCGAGGCTGAAACTGTCTTCAAAAATCACATAAACGCACTCCAACAGGAACAGAGAAGACTTGAGTACGTAGATAGTTTAATTTATAGCTAACGTGTACATTGATGTAATTGATTATACAAATAGTATCCATCATCATAGTCTGTAATGTATCACTAATGCTTTGCTTCATTTTGGGTGCTGTCTCTTAATGCAGACTTCCGAAAAGGTAATTCAATGCAATATTTATAATTAAAAAAATATTCATTTGTAGCTTGTGTCGCTTATCAAAGGAAAACTTAAGATTAAATGTGGTCTGTGGTCATTGAGTTGTACAAGTCGCTACCGTCTTGTATCACATTACACAAATAATACCTTTGTCTTTAGAGGTCAATCATTAACTAACACAGTTAGATTCATTTATGAGATTTAATGTTCGTGGAGGTTTGTCTGGCTTTGCTAGATGTACTAAATCTATAGTTAATATATGAAAATAACTTTTGAATAATAATGAGCATGTCTTTCAGCGTGTTGACAAATCTTCTTAAAGTGTAACAGCAGAATACACTATTTCCAAACCATTAAACCTTCATCTCAGTGACACATTTCCATATTTTATTAGATGGAAGAAGCAATTCAAGCAATTGCTGGAAGAAACTGGGTACGTGACGCCCGGAAAGCATTTGTCAGAAGTGCGGGTACTGTTCATGGGTCGCGAATGCTTCGAGGCGCTTTCACATCATGATTGTCAGGAAATATACGATCAACATCAGAAGGAAATCATTGAAAGGGCAAAACATAATTTTCAAGTATGCTACCAATGAATGCTCATATGTATATAATTCATTTGTCCTGCCGATGAATGAATTACCTAAAGAAAAAAATTTGTTTATTTCATCAGGAACTTTTACTCGAGCATGCAGACTTGTTTTACCATTTCAAGAGCATTGCTCCGTCTGGCACTATTACGCAAGATGACGTTAAAGAAATCACCGACGCCTTACTAGACGACTTTAGGTGATTGTACATTCTAATTACACAATAACATTGATTATTCGGTATTTCATTTGAATTTCTTCAATAATTCTGCTGTTAATTTTTATTTTACCTTTTTAGGTACAAGGCTTTGGATAGACTTGATCAGGATCGGAAATTGATGCTTTTTCAACATCTAGGCTTTGTTCATTGTCCAATTAGAGAGCATTGCCCTGCATTTCCGAATTGTATGGACGCCCTCATCGAACGAATACTTGGAACAAAAGCGCACAGGTCTATATTGATTAATTTTTTTTTATAAAGCTACTGCGAATGGCCAATTGTACGTTCTGCTACTATTATAATTCTTTTCAGGCCGTCCTCGTGGAATCACAGCAGCCAATGGCAATTAACATCCGAAAATAATCAACTGAACTTAGTAATACTCGGTAGTACTGGTCTTGGTAATGAATTTGCTCATGAAATAAAAACACAAACAGAAGATGACGAAGTGGAGATCGATTGTCAGTTGTATACTCTTGGATACAGAGTCATTGATGGTGATGTAGGATTACCGCATAATTCCTTCACTACCTCTGACTTCATGCCCCACGGTGAGTCACAATCTCACACTTGAATACTAATTGCACAAAGAATAAACGTCTTTAAATACATCTTTCGTTTCGCTTCCAGGCTCTTTTTGTATTTACGCGAATGAAGACTCTTTTGAGTACATTCGTTCGTCGTTGGAGAAAACTCTGCTGTCGAATTTGGAGCAAGAGGATCGATTACCATTCCAGGGACTACCAATTGTCATTATGTTTGTTCCTGACTCGACTATCGACGAATTGGAAGCAATGCGGCTGAGAGAAGAAGGCCAGAATCTTGCTGACAGCTTACAGTGCCCATTCATTGATGTTTGCGTCGAAGATTTGGAGCCGGATAAGCGTTTTCCTAGCTCGTTGGTCAAAGAAGCACTTCAGCAACTTATCCAATCGATAAATCATCGTGCAGGATTTCTGAACATTTACCAAAGTGTAATAGAATGCTTGGAACCGGATATTAGGTCAGTCATTGCAGAATTATGTAAAAATTGGTAGACTCGTCAGAAATGATAATGAATCTTTTTTTTTGTCTTTCAGGATAATAATGTGCATGTTTTGCGGCGATCCTTACTCAGTGGAGAACGTTCTAGGACCTTTGCTCAGTCATCAGTGCTGTTTTCTCAGTGGCGAAAAATCGATAGTGCTTGAAACATTTTTGGGTGAATCCAAGCGTCGAGTCGAGGTCATTATCTCGAGTTTCCACGGTGCGAATGCATTCAGAGATGAGTTGGTTCACGGATTTATCTTGGTTTACTCGACGAAGAGGAAAGCGTCTCTGGCGACACTCAAGTATGTACAAATGATATCCAAACTTGTTAAAAAAGAAAACTAATTCAAGTACTGTCTGAACATAATAATCGTACTCATTCTCTTTTTCGTATTATTTTAGTGCATTTTCCATGAATATACCGAATCTACCGATTCAAATAATGGCCGTGACAGATACTGGTGGTGCCAATGCATTTTTCAGTAGTGATCTAAGCCACTTACTTATCACTGAAGGAAATGCCACCGCGGATCGTCTGCAAGCGCACTTTATGACATCAGCTTCGAGTTGTCAACAGAAAAGTGAGGGCTCTTTTTATATTTGCATGGATTTAATTGTTCTTCTAGTGAATGTATAAACATGCAATTTATGTGAATATTTCAGCTGCATTCTATACACCTTTCTTCAAAGAGGTATGGGAGAAAAAGCCCGAGATTGAGCAGGCTTTCAACATGGAAGAGCCTGGTAATTTAAACGACAGTGGTGAAGGTACTCTGGAGTATTCTGCTTTGCATCCTATGCCACCACCCCGGCACGAGAGCTATCATCTTCAAACGCCCGACGATGGGTAAGGCATTTTAACATAATTCTTCATTATTTTCTCGTGGCTGTTTGGTATTCGTACAACTTAAAAATCTAATGCAAAACAGTATGTCTGTAACTTTCAGGAGTGGTTCGGAATCATACGAGCAGTTGACCCCTGACGGGGAGTTGGGCGATACGGGATTGAATGAACAATTTAATGACAATAGAGCCACACCCAGCGACGATAGTGACATTTACAGTCAAGTGGACTTTCATCGAGAGGAAAGGGAGCGCGAATTGCTCAAGGGTGGTGATTTTGCCAATAAACTAACAGGTATATAAATTTGTCACTGTATCTTATTTATTTATCAATGAAGTTACGAGCACGATATTGGATTGTATACATATTTATTTATGCATCAGGCTGGGTCAAAGACACCTTCAACATACACCATGACGGTGTATCAAACACTTACTCTCACAGAGCTTTCACCACTGGTAGACGACACATTCCACAAACAAAATCACGACCAAAGGGAAACAGTCAAACGCTGAAGCAACCAGGCAAAATCAACCTGAAGGACTTCTCCAACGTGACAGATGCAATAGCGAGAATGAGTACAGGAGAAAAAGGTGAGCATGGCTCGAAAGTCTTGGGCCATGCACCATTAGCTACACCAGAACTTGTTGATCTTGAGTATGCTCATCCCAAAGACGTTGTTCCAAACCTTTATCCAGCTTACGAGGGAGAGTATGCTTATGCTCTTGTGCAAGACTCAATCTCTAATAATAAATCGAAATTACGGCATAGACGAGAAAAGGGTCAGCCATGTAAGCAGTGATGGCATTTTTTTCTTGTAACTTATTATGAAAATATATCTAATGAATTCTTTATTTTTATTACAGCTTACAGTGACTCTGACTCGGAGTGGAGTTCATTGGAGCGACAGAGGGCGGATGTGATGGGGAAATCGAATAAAAAACCATCAACCCACAAGCGGACGCGTAAGAAACGTACAGCGATACCAGTTGCAACGCCCAAAGTACCCTCGCTCGCCAGCATGGTCAGTGGAGACGGCAGCATTGGTCTAAATTACAGCAAAGAGGACAAGAATTGGCGCATCGATCCCATTGAACGAGGTATGATAATTATCTTCATTATTATATGACTATCTCTGTGTTCCTGAAGATATTCAGTTGCTCAAGATAGTCCATTATTTGATAGTATCGAGCGAAACGCCGGATAGTTCTGAGTCAAGCGAGCCCGAGCACGGCACGAGGTCAAGATTAAAACCGAATAAACATGCTGCCGTTAGCGTGAGAAAGAGATTTGGAAATTCAGCGGCAACGCTACAGCATCCATTCAACCTCAAACATGTGACCCAGGATATGTTCAGTGTGTCCTGTGAGTCCAATTATTCATTGTAATATTCCTGTTAAATGACAAATCATTATGAAATGTGAATGCTGTGAATGTTATGCATGTTTTTTGAGCTTTTGTATAACTTTTTGTTTTATTTAAGCGACGACAATTTTCGTATTTCAGATGATGAATCCAGTCTCGATGTGTCATCTCCGAGGGAAATAAATTCACCAAGTGTAAGTATTAATGATTGTTCAATGAAGAATCAGTCTCTGTTAGTTGATAGACGAGTATAACATCCGTAATTACAGTTTGGAATCTTAACAAAGGGTAAGGACGGCGACAAACTCACGAGGAAGAAGGATAAGCAGAAGGCAAAGGAGGACGAGAAGTTGGAGAAACGAAGACAGAAGGAAGAGAAGCTTAAGAAACACGCTGAGAAGGAGAGAGAAAGAGAGAAGAAGAAGCAGGACAAGATAAAGCAGACCAAAGGACCTAGTGGTGGAGCATTGTCAGGGCAATCTCAATTATCTCTCATCGAGGATTTTGCACAAAGTGAAACCAATCGAATACCACTATTCCTTGAGAAATGTGTACGCTTTATTGAAGATGAGGGCCTTGACTCGGAGGGGATTTACAGGGTTCCAGGGAACAGAGCTCATGTCGAGTTACTTTTCCAGAAATTTGAGGAAGGTGCGTCGTTGATTCAATATATTTGCCTAGTTAATGATTAATTACAATTTATTAATTATCTGTATCTTTTTTTTGTTGAAGATGGCAACGTTGATATACATTCGTTGGATATTCCTGTAAATGCTGTTGCGACGGCACTCAAGGACTTCTTTTCGAAGCGATTGCCTCCTCTCATCGACAAGGACCGTATGACCGAGCTAGAGGACATTTCTGGTGCCCGAGGGATCAGTAAACCGATGTCCGCCACTTGCATGAATATGGAAGGTCAGTTATTGCTATTGAAATCGTATTTTTTGTCGTTAATTAAATTAGTAATAAATACTTATTGTTGTTTTTTTCTTATTCTCGTAGATCGGAGTTGTAGATTACTCGCTCTACGATTGATGCTCAATAAATTAAATCCAGTCAATTTCGACGTTCTCAAATTCATTTTTCAACACTTTGTAAAGTAAGCTATTACATCTTTATCATTATATTTAATTAATAAATAGATTGAAGAGTTAGAAAATGATGTATTTATATCTGAAGAAACTAATATTTCCATTTTTTTTTATGTTTGCAGAGTGGCAGAGAATTGCAAGCTGAACAGTATGGACAGCAAAAATTTGGCAATTTGCTGGTGGCCTACTTTATTGCCAATTGAGTTTAACGACTTGGGCAGATTCGAGGCAATGAGGCCATACTTGGAGGACGTTGTTCAAACAATGATTGATCAATATCCATTCCTCTTCTGTGACAAAGAAGCCATCGTGATGGTTTAGTAATGGACTAATCAATTGTGAAATGAGGACCTAAATCTAGTGTATAATGTAAGCGACAACGTATTAATCGATCGCTGATGTACTGTTGGCCTCAAAATTATTTGAAAGTTTTTTTCAAACGCATTATCAATTAGCCAAATGGCATAATGCTTGGTCCTCTTTTAATTCATACGATAAAACATGTAGAGGCGCGTTTGCACTAGTCCAAATATTTGCAATTTAAAGATATAGCATCTTTCGACTTTATAATAACGATTTTTTGGACGACCTGTTAAACAAATATCGCGAGAAAAAAAAGAAGAAGAAGGGAAACGTAAGAGAGTCAATCATGGTGTCATAAACAGTATGAGCATTTTTAATGATTATACATATTGAACGGGATTTTATTTATTAAAACGTGAATGGTAGTATCTAAGAAAGATAAGTTGGTGTTGCTTACTTTCAATTTTTTACGTTCTATTGTGTCAATGTGGAAACGTAAATGCGTGGTGCACATTATTATATGGCATTGGAGTTTCCATAAAATTTGAAAATTGAATTAATAATCATGAGTTAATTCGTCATAAAAGACATTAGGTTGTGCCATGCCAATCGTATCTGTTTAAATAACACTCGATCGATGCACGGCAGTGATATATGTATTGCTTATACCATTCCGTCTAATTAAAAGCAGAAAAAAATGCGACTTGTAGCAACGTAAGTTGAGATTGAAGTAACGAATTTCTATTGGTGATCAAGTGAACCAAAACCAGGGGAGAGTATTTTTACTCTACAAATATTGTGGACAATCCATATAGGAAACATGTCAGTGCATCTCAAGCTCATGTATATAGGAAAGTTTTTTTGTCTACAAGGTCCACAGCGCCACAGCCTGACCCGAAATTATTAAATTAGAATTTAATCTAAAAAAAAGGCAGAAAATAAGAATTATCATTGTAGTAACGTTGACAGTGCTCATCGACAAGAGATAAAAATGTTAAACGGACTCTGAAGGATTGCCTCGGTCAAGTTGCGGACAATAGTCGCCACTAGATGTGCCATAGTTTACATAATTCGATGTTGTAAAAATTAATTGCCTGTTTTATTGGCGATTCGATAATAATTCGAGAGACACATCACTCAATGACCATTCCCACATAATTTTCCAAAGCGTGGTCTTGAAATAATGACGCACAATTACTGCCTCCAAGTATAGAAACGATAAAACGGTGTCTAGGCAATTGATCAATGCATTGAATTACGACAAAAAATAAAAATGAGAATTTTAGTACGATTTGTCAGTAATTAACGAGGGAGAGTTAGATATTTCTCGCATTGTTTTTACTCCTAAAAAGACGTAAGTTTGATAAAGAAAAAAGATGAGAACGTGCTTTATACTGTGAAAAAAGTCTCTGGAATGTTTTTTTTTTAATTATTGGTTGCTCAAAATCAAATCCTACGTCTTTAGGACATGCATAGACGCTTTGGAAGCTTAATCAGTGTTATATTTATAGAAAGAGAGAAGGATGTAACGATAGGGGATTTCCACAATTAAAGTGGTCGAGTGATAATGATGATACTCGATGGCTTGTGTGTTTGTTCTCCAGTATAGTCGTAATGAGGTTTTATACATTCGTACGTATGTAATAATGTGTAACAATGTAATAGGAAAACAAAGAAACAGTGATAAATTGATGTTACGATTGTATCTCGAATTTTATGGATCTCAATTGTGGATAAAAAAAAAATTATAAGCGCGCAATCGGACAACATCTCTTCTCCTCTGGCCGCCTCTGAAAATAATAATTGACTATTGTCTCGCTGTCCACTGACTATTGTCATAATTTTAATTTTCTATCCTCCATGTGGACTATATAGAATTCATGTCGAAGCCTAAAATCAATTAATTATCGACAGACAATTAATAGGACTCGACGTAAAATCGTTGGCCTCTTTTTTCTATTTGCACTGACCTCAAAGTAAGGGACCTACATACTTACATGTCTGCTGGTGTCCTCATGAGATTACACAAGGGTGATTTGTACCAGTGATGAGCCTACTTAATGATGATTGAAGGGGGAAAAAAAATAGAAACTCTTACAATATTATGCCCTTTGAAAAATTCTCTTTAGTAATATATTAAAAATA
>JABSMT010055122.1:0-11226 GCA_018902335.1 Eumacrocentrus americanus
GGGTGATTATCACAGTTTCGTTGGAGCGAGCGAGATCTTTATAACTATTGTGTCTTCTTCTTTATTTATTATATTATAGACTCTGTTATTTGTTCGTTCAATAACTTTTACGGCCAAATGTCGCTCCTGAGGTGATCCCAGTGGGACTCTCACGTTCCCAGTCGATTAGAAAATCGCCACATCTTGCCTCGAGCGTTTATTCCTTCCCCCTTTTGCTCTCTCGCTGATATTTCCGCGATACAGACTCGCGGAAAATAAGGATCGGGGTATCGTGCAATCACTCGTGTACTCCCCCCTCACTTGTGCATGTTACCGTCGCGTACATACATGCGACAAGAGATGCTATAGAGAGGCCACTCTCTCGAGGCACCTAAACTCGCTCAAATTGCCTTTATCCTGTGTTACGACGAATCAACGTGGTATCCATGACGCGGGGTCGACCGAACGAGGGATCGAGAGAGAGTGAGACGAGAGGCGTTGCCAAATCACGATTAACTATGACAGTAGATTCACATGGCAACTATTGTCATCGTCTCGCACAAATGTGTGTATTATCCAATTAAATAGTAAATGTGTATTATCCTCCCTCGAATGAATTTACCCGCTAATTATCCTCACACTGTCCACGATGATTACACTTTTATTTTTTAATTTTTATTAATTAATATCCCAAGTGCACTAATTATTTTATTTAAATCCAATTGATGCTAACCGACAGATAAATTCACTGATGTCACGAATTGAATTGCGAGAGTGCGAAGAAAAATCGTTTCGATTGTGAGTAATATCAATCGGAGCAACGACACACAGACCCACACGATTCGACGCCTGTTGACGAACTAACCGGACGTTCCCGCGCGGACCGCCGAGGGGGCGCAGCTAACGCTCGGCAATGTTCGCGCGACCTCGGCTAGGGCCCAATCCCTCCCTCCTCCCGACGGGTCCACGGAATCACGGAGAGATGAGAATTCCTTTGCAGACTTTCCTGCTTCTTACACCCCCCCAGCAAACTCTCGGATCGACTCTATTTCTTCTCTTCTTTCGTTCTTTCAACTCCCTCGCACTTGACAGAGCCTGTTTCCGGGCCTCTATCCTATAGTTGGGGCCTATCCACTGATTTTATAAGGAATATATGTAATAATAATGCAGAATGAATTACATAGAAAAGTTTAATTCAAAAAAGTCAAAGTTTCTTTTTCACTTGTTTACGGCGCTTGAATTAAGCAAGAAGGTGCGCAATAGAGAGATGCCCGAGGGGCGCGTTTGAGGGGTATTGTATACAATAGACCGGATTTCGCTCCCCCTGTCCTCGTTGGCTTCGCGGCAGGGTGCACCGAGAAATGGCTACACGTTATATACCGTACCCCTAACCTAAGTTAACACGGGGGCGCCCTAATGCTCCGTGACAGACCGAGCGCTTTCCCGCACGAAAATAACTTGGAGAATGTAAAATGAAATTTATAAAATTTTTTTGGCTCACTCGCTAAAGGGTTGTGTTTGTGTATCGCTTCGAGAGGCGAATGATTCACGTTCTGATGGGGTCTAGAAGCAGGAGGCTCTTCGGGGCCCCGAATCGACCTCGACAAAATATGTCAGACCGATCCGAGGAACCAGTCTCCTCTCCCCTTTGGGCCAGACAGCAGAGAGCGCTCTCTCAGGGCCGAACGTGTGTCTCTGCGTCTACAGGCACTTTAAGTAGGGGTTCCACTATTGTTTTCGGATTTTTAGCGAGTGATGATGGACGAGAAAATTCAGGAATCCAAGCGGAAAAGTCGAGTTGATAGGTGGCGAAAGATCGTGAATGAAGATGGACGTTCTTAATGTTTCTTTTTTTCTTTCTCTCTACATAATTAATTATTGTCCCCTAGGGCTAATTAATTAGGCACGCGATCGGACACTGGGCTTTCTATGCCAATTAAGACTTCAGCGTCTAAGCCTGTAATGCCTCTCGACGCGCGAAAGACCTGTCTCCGTTCCTCAGTCTCCCTCTTCCCTCGCTTCATTCCCTTCTTTATATATTCCTTCGGCTCTTTCTGTACCTGCGTGCGAATGCCTCCTGCTCTCATCATATTTTTTTTCCGTCTCTACGTCATTTCTTTTTTTCAATTCGATTGCCTGCGCTTTGTTCCAGATCAAAAGCCCTCTTTTTGTCAATGATTTATTTTATTTAATTTTTTTTGCTTGAATAAGCACCTACGATCATGGGTGGTAATTAAGGTTTCGGTTGGAAAACTGAAGCAGGGGCCAGTTTTGTCATTAGCGGCACGGCCGAAAATTAATGCACACCCGTTAAGGATCCCCCCTGGTCCCCATTTAGCTGACGTTGAATTGAGCGAAGAAGATTGGATGCACGAGTAAGAGAGAAGATTGTCCAAGAGACCGTATAGGCTTTATGAGCCCATCAAATTTTTCGATGAAAACATTCCAGATGGGAATACATTACACGCTTTGATCGACGCGTCTTTTACATTGAGTCATGAGATTATGTTTCTTTTTCTTTTTATGTGGTAATAATTTACGATATAAAAACTGTCTCACGGACAACACTCGAACGTGTTTAAATAGGAAAAAAAGAATATTAAATATAAATGCTAGACACTAAGAGAGATATATGGTATAAGACATTTTACAGCAACTCACGCACAAGTAATAACGCAATTCCGTTCTACTTTGAATCTCACATCACGCGTCTTTCGCGGTTCTGTCAAGCGGAAATTCATGTAACTATCTAAGAATTTTTTTTTTTCTATGAGATTTATATTTATAGTTAAATAATCATAGACATGCGTTTTTATCCTTTGTCAACACATTGATAGGTAGGATTCTATATGAGTCCTACACATTCGTCCATGTTTATTGAGCGTGACGTAATGTTCAGCGATATAAGCAGAAGAAACATAAACGTCGGATTAACACACTCATTGATGGAACTCAGGACCGACCGCTTTCCCACCATAATTGCCTGAATTGAAGCGATAATCGTTACGTCAGTCATTGTCATCGTCGAGCACGCTTCATGCGACACCCATGTAGTGCAGTTCTATTTGCAGCTTTTCCTAGTGCATATAAATACCTAAGTAGTATGACCAATATACTCTACCATTAAAATTCGACAATAATGTTGTAAATACATTGACACTATAATTTAAATAAATAATATAAATGTGTCCTCGGACTAATTAAAAAACCACAACTTATCCGCACATTCCGTTCCTTTCACTGGATTCTCGCACCTTAAGTCCAACTGTCAGCATAAATATTCTTTCCAGTCTCTTGTGGTCAGAAAGTAAAAAATAACAAGAATATTTAAGATAAAAATGTGCAGATAATTAAAAAGAATATTTTTATCAGTCCGATCCCGTTTTGATATTTGCATTGATTACTTTGTCTTCAAGTGACTTAACACTACTTAATATACCTCGCCTGACAGGTTTAATAATGAATTAATAATTCATCGATATATACTGCTGGAAAAATGAATCACCTCTCATCGCTCCATGGACATAGTAAGAGAGCAATCGAGGTTGAGCCGTCGATTATTATTGGCGGGCGTGCGCCAACGCGATTATTGATAGACGCGGTGCGCTGACACGCCTTGCACATAATTAGACCACGAGAGCATCGATTATCCACGCCCGTTGGATTATTCTCCCTCATCTCTAATACTTGTCCACTTTATGCACATCTTGATGGGGCTTTCATACAAATCCGGACCACCTAGAATATATTATCTCCTCAATATACTGATGCAATCACTGGAAAATCAATTGCAGGCCACGAGCTAAATGTCTTATTTCAAAGAATAATTCTTGAAAAATCCAGAGAATTTATTTCTCGATTTTTAGCATAAAATCTCTATCCAGTTCGCTGAACTGTTTACATTCCCATTTTTTATGGAATACTTAATTGAATGAATTTATATGCTAATTATTCAGGTATCTAGCATACTAGGCGACACGACGCTAATTTACAAATGTGTTACAAAATGCTTTGAAATTCCCATACAATTAATTCCCGCCACGTAAAGCATCCTGGCGAAATTAATTTACAGCAGTTTTGAGATCTCCCAAAGCTCTTATTTTTCGACTAGTCTAATTTACTTAAATAGGGAAATATGACTAGGCTTATACACACTTCGTTTGTAGTCGCGAAGCTCTCGTGGGAGCAGGATCAGTGTCGGCTTCCCGGCGTGTTTTATTGGCAGCACGTGAACGCAATTGGTTATAGTTATAGCAGATATAGCAAAGCACTATGTAACCTATCAGCGTTGGCCAGGCGATATCGTCTCGTTGATTCACCATAACTATTTAATAACATAGCACAAGGCAATTGGGTCCACCTGGTCGTTGGGTTACACCATTACATCGAAAGAGACTTTATGAAAGGCCTCCGCCAGAGGATCAAGTCCCGCTGCTGCCGGTATTCACGATCCTTCGATGCAAAAGGTGGCGGGAATGGCACTAGCATCCTTTAAGTGAACGTGCATCAAAGTCGGAAGATTAACAGGACCTTCAAGAATTATTGGGTAGCCATACAGCCTACTGATATTTATTATCCAACTAATTCTTCCTATCACCCCACGCATTCTCCTTGTCCTCATATATTTTCCGCCACAAAATGCTACTACTCAATTAGCTGAATACTGCCTATTAGCGTGCCTTTTTTCCTTTTCATTTTCACTCTTTCCATCAAACATCTCCATGGTCAGTCATCATTATCATCAGCAACAAATCATTTCAATTGTCCTTCATCTCCTCCTAACGTTTATCATTGTCCCTGAAGCGTCGAATTACGTTCAATCTGTAATCGTCCGTGGGATGATTCTCCACCCGCGTTGTCATCGTCCACCCTGAGTCCGTGATCAATCGGTAATTGCGGGGAAATCGAGCGACACTCCTGTACGACGCTTGGTGCACAAGGAATATAACCATTCCAGTGTGTCGCTGATGCTGCTGATGCCCAGTCACAGTCAATTCTTCTTCTTCTCTTCGTCTTTCTGGTCTCTGGTTGCTAGTTGCTGTTGTTGTTCATCATCCTGACCATCTTGTACTCTCTTGGCTGGGTGCCTACGGTCGTACGCGAAGCCATTACCTCGCACTAAGTCTATCATCTGTGGCGATCGTGAAGACGCGCATGCCCCCGGAACGAACGGTTTAGGTAATCACCGGGAAGAATAGATGGTGCGGCAGAGGAAGGATATAGAGGGGTGAAAAAGTAACTATGGGTTGTATAACTCAGAAAGTATCGAATCGAAACCATATTCGGTCGTCCAACACAAGTCAGAGACTTCCGGGCATGCGGAAATATCTTTGCCACTCCTTTCAATTATTATGTGCCCTTGCCAATTACCATCTGCGATGATTATACTTACTTGTAGGATCCATGAGTATTCAAACAGGATCCATGAACACAGAGATCTCTCTCACACTCATCTATGTCGTCAGCACAATTTGGACCTGTGAAACCAGGTGCGCAAGTGCACACATAGCCGTCGTCCAAGGAACGACATTCCGCACCATTTTTGCATGGAGAAGAAGCGCAGTGGTCTTGTCTCTCGCAGTGTTCACCTGGAATTGAATGAAGGAGTTATTATTTTTTGAATTCTTCTTCCTCAGGAGAAGAAACATCATGATCACAAGGAACAGGGCAAGACAGAGAAAGAAAGACAGCATCTTCCTGACTCTGTTGTTGATTAGTGGGACTAATTATGGGACTAGCTTCTCCTGCATTTCTCTTGCCTCGCTGCTGATCCCAAAGGATCCCGCCGTACAACACTGCTCCTTGGTATAATTATCCAACTGCAGCGGGCGATGAGGCCCTAGATTTATTTGTCAAGAAAGCACGTGCGCCCCCAGGGGCCAGCAGAGACATTGACATTGAGATAGAAGAAAGGAAATACATACATATAGCAAAGATATAAAGCAATTGAATTAAATTAGTAAGTTTATGTATAGGCTTTCTCACGCTTTATATTGGCAATTAAATTGCTTATTATATTTTTTCTTTCAAGATCCGGTCACACCTCGTTGGTTATCAGACACGTCAGGTAATTATGCGAGCGCATAATATAACGGCTCTTTTACACAAGTCGCGTAATAATCTGCCTCTCGACATTGCCTTGGCTTTATAATATGTATACCTACGTAAATCAACGAGAATAAATAGGACATTGATTATTACACTTAGCATTGATCAACATTCTTTTTTTTTATCTGCTCCTATTTCCTTTCTTTATGTATATTCTTTAAGTGTTACATTCAAGGTCTCTGGACAGAGACTAACACACAATACCAATTGCCATGATTCATCAGCCTGCGATCTCGATTGCCTAGAGACCTTAGTACGCATCATTAACCATAGACTTTATATGCTCGATATGTTATTATTATCATTATATTTACCTGTAAATCCAATTGTGCAGGAACAAGTGTAGTCGTAGAGCGATTGAAGGATGCAATTAGCACCATTTAGGCAGGGTGAAGAATCACAGGCATTATCAATTGGAATTTCACAGAGACTTGCACTAAATCCCACTGGGCAATCACAGGTGAATGACGGAGTTCCATTTGGATTATCTTTGACTTTGCAGGAACCTCCATTCTGGCAACGTGGTCCCTTGTGGCAGGGATTCAAGTGTTGGCAGTATTCCCCCACGTATTTTGACGTGCAGCTGTAAACAAGAAAAATTAATTAGTATTGATGTCTTCAAAAAAAAAAAATAAATGAAATAATTTGATTTAGAGAAATGAAATGTTCTTTTCTTGAGTAATAGGGGGAAATTTGTTGCCAATGTGTGGCAAATAGTATTTTATACTGCAAAGCTATTTTTCTGTCTTAAAAGAAGTCTTAGAGATGCGTAGAGAGCCTGCACAAGGCGGCCACATATCAATCACGATCCAGTGGCAATAAAGTTTCATTCCACTAGCCACCGGCAGCAGCGTCCACGCAAAAACATCGAAAGTTCCATTATGCACGAGAGGAAAGCGTGTACTAAGAGCGGGTGCGCGTTTTTATCACAGGTTACCTTATGCTCACGACCCGACATGGCCTCGGGACCGGCTAAGGAAGGAAGAACTACCATCCGCGGATCTTATTCTCAGTATGGGCATCGCACTGACGAACAGATTTTCACGACTTTTTCGTGCACACCCATCAGCTTCGTTACTTCTATTTACAGTTAGAGTGCCCAGCTAAAGGCAAACATTAGAAGTCATTAAAAAATCCTTTGAGGAACAGTACTCGGCATTAATGCAAAGAGACTTCGTTTATGTATGCTGATGCGATGGAGAGTGCATATCATCGGTTCGCATTTCGATGCAAATTGCTTCCGACTAATGCTGAATCAAGATTCGAGTGTACTCAAAAGACTCTCAATAATCTCGAACACGAATGAAGATATGCCATATTGAACTCACCAGAATCATATCATGATATGAAACCATCAGGATGCAAATTATCTTCCCTGTTTCCCCAAATTGAATCTTGATAGAATGCGTAACGATGATAACGTGTAAAAGGGCAACCTTTGCTCGTATATAGTCTCACACTTGATTGAAACAAGTCTGGTGGTATCTTCCGCACGCAATTTATAAGCAGGCATTACTGTCCGCGGTGAGTAAAGAAGCAGGGAGACAAAGGAACCTGGCAGGAATTGATGTTGATGTCGAAGCAGGCAGGTGAAAGACTGCAAAGAGGATTCGTTACCGGTCTTCAAAGATAAAGAGACAATCTTTGTTGTCTCTTGGTTACTTCGGGACGACACGGAAGTCATCTTCAAATGACTTTAGAGCGAGTTTCAGAGTCACTTTTAATTAGAAACTTCATCCTTAACAACGTTTTATGCTGGCTTGGAGTCGTAAGAGTGATATTGAAGAGCTTCATTCTTTATTTGAGACGTCATTCAAGGGGAAAAATTGTGAAAGGACACCGCAATGTTGGTATATGTATTCCGATTCGAGATTTTCCGGTTTGTCAGACCAATTAGTGATCTCCGCCCACCCAGATGTCCGGGTCGAGATTGGTGAGTTATGAGGAATTAAGTCAGGGTTTTTGGTTCATTTTTTTTTTACTATTAAAGGTCTCTTAGTGTAGAAGCAATGTTCCCTTCCAGATTTTAAACGTTGAATGAAGAATTAAAGCCTGTGCAGGGTTCAAAGATATATAACGGGGGGAGGCCGGTGTGCTTTAGAAGGGGAATTTAACAATTGGATTGGAGAGGTAAGTGACGCAGGAGTTAGTTCAGAAGCTGATATTCATACGGCGAGTGAAGTCAGCTGTAAAATATTTCATTGCTCGGACGACGTAATAAATGTTTATGACGGGACTCTCTCGTCGCTGCGGGTGCACAACCGGACCTCCAGCGTGACTTGACGACTGCATATATAGTGTATATATGTGTATATGTACATACTGGGTTGAGCGTCAAGTAAAATAAACATGTATACACAGTGTGCCAAGTGGAGATCCATAAACTTCTGTGAAAGGAATTTTGCAACAAAAGCGACTCTGTCAAAAATTGTTAATTAAATTCCGGTATATTATGAAAGTGGAAAGTCATTTTAACGATGACCTATGATTGTGTTAGTAAAGACGTAATTATTTTTACGACTAAAAAATTACTTTTCTTTTTTCATCAGAAGCAATAAAACTTTACACTTCTACGCAGGTTTTTTTTTTCTTTTTCAGAGAGAAGTGAACGAGAAAAGAGTGACTTCGATGCTAACGCGACATTTTAAGTACTTGTTTCCTGTCTCGTTTTTTTAAATGTTTGATGTGATGCACATGTGGGCGAATTTTCTCTTCTGATTTCAAATTAATATAATTAACTATAACAGTAAATGCGAGCGAGCGAGGATAAAGATCGATTGCTGGAGATTTTGGAAGTTATCGTGCCCGGAAATTAACGGATGGTCCGGTGCGAAATTGCCTCGTAAATTCCGCGGTACGTCGGCGGGTTGCGCGCTAAAATAAAACGCTCAAGAATAATAATAATAACAAGAGAGAGAGGAGAGACTTGAAAAAGCCCTCTGGGGGTACACGACCCTTTTGGCCATGACGAATGGGCCAGATCCGCTGCGTTATCTAAACGAGCATCTTAAATTGCGCCTTGGGGGATTCGACGCATCGTTTCATTCTCAGACTCGAAAAAACTGTATCGGCACTAACTTTCGCCTCTATTTGTAGTCACCAAGCCTAGGAAAATGACAGACAGCTCTGAAAATTATGGACGCTATCACTATCGATAATATTATATAGCACTTGGAGAGTAAAAAAGCCCAGCCGTTTCTCCACTTAGACTTAAAAAAAAATTATCAAGCATTGGCTCTTGTCCTTTGCTGCTCAACAATCAATGTCACAGCAGTTCTTCCTTACATGGACTTGCCCAAGAAAGAGAGAGAACAAAAAAAAAGTGAAACTTCAAGGACGATGGATCGAATCAATCGAGATCTCTCGAAGCAATTTGCGCGAAAAAAAATGGCGAAGACGCGACGAGACACGTTGTGAAAAAAAAAGATATCATCGCTCATATTTCACTTGGAATTAAATTTTTTTTTTTTTTTTTTTCAAGCGAATTCATGTCCTGAGCGAAGGGATGAAGAAGAGAAAGAAGATCACGAGCAATCATCGGTCGTCCTCGGCCCATCAAATTTCGAAGCGGAACCGAAGGAAGACGAGGAGCAGAGAGCGGGAGAGAGAGAAAGAGAGAAAAATTTCTTCGCAGCCTCGCTCATCCCGAAACGAATTCCTTCGGTTCTTTTGGCACGAGCTCGAATTACTCCGCAGGATTGCGGGGGTGAGGGGGGGGGGCGGCAGGAGGAGGGAAAGAGTACATAGTATAGTGCAACCAGTGAGAAGAAAAGGAAGATAAAGAGGGAGTGAGGTAAAGACAGCTGTTATTGGTTGGTCTTAGGTGCGTACCACGCTTCGCTGTTCACATTAACGACCCCTTATACCTCGTCGTCGGCGCGACGATGGACGATCGTGCGCGACTTTTTAAAGCTCGTGAGCATCGTCGTCGTCCATCGCGCGGCACTTCTTGCCTCACTTTACAGGACATATAAGCGTCGTACGCACAAACGTGACGTGCCAAATCGCTCGTTCTATACCGCCATCATCATCTCGCAGGACAGAAGTGAATTCCAATATAACACTAATGATACATAAAATAAATCGACGATGATTTTCAGAGAATGATATGCCTAAAAATTTGTCGTTGTCTTGATTATACCCTAACCGGGACCTGCCATCACTATCCTATGGAGGACACACAGACATTCCGCTCTTTTATTGTCTTCCCTTTCTTTCAATCGGGCGGAGGGTCCATTAGCCTCTCCGTCAGCTTGTAATTTGCCGTGCCGAATGTTAATGGACTTGGATGGCTCAGTCGCTCGGCGACAGAAATAACGACGGTAGCTTCGAATAAAAATAAGAGGATTGAAAATCAAGGCAAAATTGTCAACTTCATCATCCCAAAAATACACTTTACTTTGCCTATACTAATATTAATATCCAACGAAATGAAGAAACAATTTATTGATGCTATTCTATATAATTATTTAAATTGAACGGCTAATTAGATTTCATTTCCCACCATCTCCGATTATAATTAATAAGTTGTCGAGCAAAGGATGGCAGCCAATCAAGTGGTAACAAAAGCCATAAGACAACGCGATAATTGATAATACGTTAATTGACCAATTAAAAATCAATCAGTAGAAAAGAAAAAGACGAGAAGCATCATCTTGAAGAGATGCTGGAAGAGAGGGCTGAGAGAGCACATTTTGAAAGAGAGGAAATCGTATATCTGACACTGAGAGCCGACGAGTTGGAGAGCGAATCAGGGCGCTCTTCCCACGTGGATTGTGTGACTGCGGGCTTACTCTGCTATAGAGTAGGGCTGCTCTTGGACGCCATGATCTCGAGAGGGAGGCTGCCGCAGGCTTCTGTTCTGGTTGTGTGTTGCCCATAGGCTCTCTGTTATGTGGTCCATGCAGACAGGAGGAAGGGGGTGAAGGAAAACGCCTCTGTGCCGAGGCGATCCGGTTACAAAACCGCTTTCGGTCGACGAACCCTCATTAGCTCGCGATTAGATGACACCTGGATGCAATCGGCCGAGTCCAACTCGAGAAACATAGATGTCAGTGGCAAAAAATGATTGACTGTCTTACAAATTTGATCAATGAGTTCTTTTCCCCAAGAAAAAATACTTAATTTTTTGAATTATTT
>JABSMT010055133.1:0-11224 GCA_018902335.1 Eumacrocentrus americanus
TAGAGAATTTAATTCCCTACAAAAAAGGTTCTATAAGATTTTATCGTATCTCCTAAGGTTTTTGAGATATTCGTAAAAATGAAAGTGTCTAAAATTTTTCATAATTTTTGAGTTATCTTCTTTTACCGCTTCACTACTGAAAATTGTAACTAATGTCCACATGTATCTGTAATTCATTAATTTCAACCTATCATTTAATTGATTATTTATAAAAGCGATGACGCAAGTTTTGGAAACTGCTAAATTTGTCACCTCGCATGTAATGCAAATCTCTTCGCCGCGACTTCATACCTCGGAAAGTATCTTTGGACTCAGCATGATCAGAGGTAGTACATCAATGTCGCCGAGTATCGCGAGTAGCGTTCAAACTTTTACTGGGAGCCGGGGCATCGCATCTTCTCTCACAGCTCAATCCTCATCGAAAGCTTTCCGGTAAGTCATACATACATGTGGCAGATTTTAGTTCTGCAATTTATTATTGCAACAACTGTTGATACGCCTGATAATTCATTTGCAGTATTACACTTTCACATCGAATCGAAATGGCCAATAAAGAGATTGACGTAGCGAAGAAGCAACTTGATGCGTGCGAGAGACAGGCCATTAAAAGAAAGGCAAATTTCAGGGCACAAATGGAGGAAATTCAACTGCGAATACGAGATATCAATGAAACGAGAGAGGAACTTGAGGAAAATGTTGTGAAAAAAGGAGTGGATCCTTTGTCTGGGAAAATTCCAGCCGAAAAATTCGTAAGGTTCATGGAGATGTGGTTGAAGACTGCGGATCGGATAATGGATAAACTGAGATTGAAGAGCTCGACGATTAAATCGCAAATAAAGAAAGCAAAAATCCAGTTACAGCAACGTGAGGAACTTGGAGAAACTCTTCATATAATTGATTTTCAAGCACTTGCCATAGAGAATGAGGATTATTTGAAAAAAATTGAGGACAAAACTGAACAATTAATAAAGTTAAAAAAAGACACTGGTCGGTATAATCTCGAATTGAATATACATAAGGGCAAGTTAAATGAGCTACAAGCTGCTTTGAGTGATATGAAAAAAGAGATCAATAGTAAAACACACCAGATTGAAAAGTTAAAGATTGACTTGGAGAATACTCAGCTTCAACTAGAAAAAATGACTCAGATTTCGGAAGCTATGAATGATTATGAGGTATATAAACAAATCAAATAAATATACATTTATAAAAATAAAGAAGAACAAAGCAAAATTGGATTAATTGTTTTAGATGCCGGATGTCCTAGACTTTATCAAGATACAGACGGAGTTACAAGAGATGAAGAAGACATATCAGCGCATAGGAAGACACAGGAATATTCAAGTGGTAGCGCTGAAAGCGTTTAAACGAAAACAGCGATTACTTAATCAGATAAATAGCGATGCAATGTCTAATAATCCAGAGTGATTGCACTCTGGACAACGATACGATTGCCGATGGTATAAAGTATTTCTTATCAATAAATGGAGAAAGCAAGTTTGTATATTTTTTACTTTATGATTTTTAAATCGGTTTCCTTGGACAATAGATAGTACTAGCGCGAAACAAGGAGTGAACATAATTGTCTTAGGACCCATTATCACGATATCCTACCGTCACAAATTGCGCTATACACAAGACAATCTTTGAGTGACGGCTGTCGAGCTGACCGAAGCTAGCACTCCGGAAACAGTTAACGATGAGACTCTTTGTGTATGTACACTTTCGTTAATGTCGAACTCTTCATCTTTATCTTCATCAAGATATCTGTCGCTAGCACAGAGAGTCTATAATTAATTACTTTCTTGCGGGAGCCCGTGCATAGTAAGCGATGATCTGATGTCCTTCGTGCATTATACCATCAAAGAGACGCTTTTGAGGGATCAAACAGCAAATGATTTTTCAAGTCTAATGTACAAAAGATTTTGGCTCGTGCCATGGTGCGTTAGTTGCAGTCACGCTTCATGCACCGACGATGCCTGTCCCTTCCTTTGGGTGATGTATACGTAAAAATTACGGCTTGTCCTGAATGTTCGTGTGTTGTCTCGAGCGAATCAGTTCGAGTGTAGCTGCAAAGACTGGAAGAAGTGCGGGAAACAAGCAACTAAATATCAAGTTCCTGCATAATTATATTCAAAATCTTTTAGTGCATGCTGACTTGACTGATAAAGTGAGTATATCTATTTCTTCGTTAATCAATGATGCATCAAACCGTCCTGATGCCATCGCCTACCAACCCTTTATGCATGATATACATTATATGCTCCAATGAAATGTTTATTTCACGTATCGCGTGTTTGGCTTAACAGATCAATAGTATACGTATTATTTTATTCACTGAGCGTCTTTTTACTTGCACAAATGAGAATGTGAGAAGAATAATCACTACTTGACCAGAAGATGATGGATATTTGTATTGCAGAGATAATTTAATGAAGTAATTAACTTATTTGAATCGAGATGAAGAAATTACAGTTATTGCTACTCACTGGAGTAATCAATCTACTAGCTGTGATAAAAGATGGTAATGGACGATATTTAGAGGTAAGAATATTTTAATGAGCTTTGAAATTGCTATACTGGGAGCGGTTTTCGTCTCAAATCATTATCGCCTACAATGTCTATTTATGAGCGACACTTATATTCTTTCACTTAACTCCATCAGGGGCTCAATGTTAACTTGGGTGAGGCTTTACAATTCCTCAGGGAATACGATCACGATGCTTCATCTGCCTGCAGCCGAACGATGATGGCTCAATGGGATTTCGCTACCAACATTACTGATTACAATCGTAGAAAAATGGTAATATTATCTTCTAGGCCATCAATTAAGAAAGGATTTATATGTATGGATTTTGATTAGTTGGAGGAACAAACCCGAAAGTTGAAGTTTGAAAGGTCTTCTTGGCGGAAGGCTGTAAATTTTGCCTGGACAAGAATCCCAGATCCCTATGCGAGAAGACAATTGAAAATGATTACGGTGAAAGGAAGAAATGCTTTGACAGAAGATAAATTCAATGAGGTAAATAATCCCTTTGTCTTTCATTCGTATTTATCTCTATTTCTAATTATACTGGATGTCTACCGCTTTAGATTCATCATCTGATAGTGGAAATGAAAGAGCTCTACGCAAGAACTCGGCTATGCCCGTATAAAAAGATGGGCACTACTTGCAATTTAGACATTGATAACGACGTCAGTAAGATAATGGCCAAGTCGAGGGACTATGACGAACTTGTTCACTATTGGCGAGCTTGGCAAGAGGCAGTGGGACCTCCCTTGAAGAATAAATACATGAGATACGCCCAGTTAGCAAATCAGGCTGCTAGACTCAATGGTTTCGCTGATGCTGGAGACCAAATGCGCGAAGCCTACGAGGATGATTTTTTCCAGCAAAATATTGGAGAAGTCATCTCAGCAATTACTCCACTTTACAAAAACCTCTTCACCTATGTCAGAACTAGGCTGATCGAAAGATACGGTGATAAAGTACGTGCTGATGGTCCTTTACCCGCCCATTTACTGGGCAATATGTGGGCTCAGAATTGGGAAGGAATTTACGATTTAGTTGAGCCTTTTCCAGCTGCGAGACGACTGGACGTGACTTTGGAAATGATTATTCAGGGATTTACTCCTTTAAGGTATATCAACAGTTGAGTCTTGCATCATTCAAGGTATTTAATATAGATATGTGTATGCTTTTCAGGATGTTCCAAGTGGCTGAAGAGTTTTTTACATCTCTCGGCATGAAACCCATGCCCCCGGAATTCTGGAGATTCTCGATATTTGAAAAACCAATTGATAGAGATGTGAAATGTACTTCAAGTGCTTGGGATTTTTGCAACCGAGTCGATTTTAGGTAGACTTGATCGCACATAAACTGTACACTCATATAATAGAGTTCGAAGATTAATTTTATATGTTTTAGAATCAAGCAGTGTACAAGGGTGACGATGGAGGATCTACTGTCTTCTCATCATGAAATGGCACATATTCAGTATTATTTGCAATATAAAGATCAGCCATGGATATTCAGAAGCGAGGCCTTGCCGGGGTTTCACGAGGCAGTGAGCGATGCTATTCAGCTCTCAGTAATGAATCCGAGACACTTGCAACGAATTGGACTCTATAATAATTCCACTGAAGATTACGAGAGCAATATAAATTTCCTTATGCTGATGGCACTACGGAAAGTTGTCTATTTACCTTTTGCCTATATAGTTGATCAAGTGGGTATAGAAATAAAAATTGATGATTTCGAAGCGCCAAGCCATCAAAATTAAATTGACTTCCTTCACAGTGGCGATGGCGAGTATTCAGTGATGGTGTAGCAGACATGACGACCCGATGGTGGGAACTGAGGCTTCAGTATCAGGGAATAGTGCCCCCGATTTGCAGAATTGAAAGAGACTTTGATCCTGGTTCAAAGTATCATATCCCTGCTGATATTCCATACACAAAGTATGAAAGTCCACTTATGCTACGAAAAAAAACATCAGTAAGCTAATTTTTAATGTATATTCAGGTATTTCGTGGGAATCGTAATGCAGTTCCAACTGTTTGAATCACTCTGCGATATCTCAGGTCATGCAGGCGACTTGCATTTGTGTGATCTCTATAGATCTCAGGAAGCTGGTCGATTATTGTCGTAAGTCGATGAATTTCATCATAATCGTTAGTTTTCTTCGACGACTAACTGGTGAATAATCTCTTTTTGTAGAGAAGTAATGTCGCAAGGATCATCAAGAAGTTGGCCAGATATTGTACGTACAATGACGCGAGGAAAAATGAATAGAATTGATGTGGGTGCTTTGCTGCGGTACTTTGAACCACTGGCTAAGTGGTTGCAACGACAGAATCAGATGGAACCTGTTATTGGGTGGATCACGAATCATGATGATACTGGTTTGTGAAATATAATTAATCATTTACTTAAAAAAAATGTATGTTACAGAAAAATTGATTATTTTTCTAGCACTCTTTGCCCATTGGTACGGAAGCGATAGTAACGTATTTTCACCGTGGCATACTCTCATTTTAGCTTCTGCAATCGCATGTATTTCAGTGCGATGACGAATATAAAGCAGAATAAAGATTTAAAGATTTTGTTTGTACATATTTGAGCTGCGATAGCGAATTTTTGTACAAGAAATTTTGGAGAATATATAATATATTTATTGAGTTGCAATATACGATAAATAAAAATAATATAGTAGTTTAACATTCTCACGAATGGATTAATTTATATTATTACCACGGGATCAACACAGCGGTTTTGTACACGGTTCTCCTCCGTTGTAGCATGATAGTTGAGTTACATCGCGATAGTGTACTTCTAATCCAACTTGAAGACCATTACAATCAACACAGTAGCATAGATTTCTTCGACACTGCCATGCCTCAAAGTTTCCGAAACTACAGCATTTCGGTAATTCAGAAACGCCGGCTTCAGATAGCAGCCAAACATTTTTGGCGCAGTCTAGCGACAGAAAGGTAGGAAGAAAAATTTTATATTATAATTTATACCGAGTGATGTAGTAATATATACAAAACTTACTGCAATCCATTATTTCTGCCTCTGGAGAATCCACATCTGCTCCGTAATTAGTTCCATTGTGTATAATTTGCTTTCCTGATGGGTCGACGCAGATTTTCCTGGACCCTGCGATTTGCAGTCGATGGAACATTCCATCCGGTTGACAAATAGGATTTTCGAAGAGATCAGTCCCATATTTGGACGATCTTTTGGAGGATAACTTCATCAATTCACACGGTGTTTCATATACTCCAGATTTGTGGCGGGATTCATCAACTATAACAAAAGTGACACATAATTCAAATATTCAAAAATAGACAAGGTTCTTCTTCATTTGGTAAAAAAATATAAAGATAAAACGTACAGCAAGGAGGTTTACCCACTGTAATATTTGATACAATCACAGTGGCTAGCGGGTCTTCGTTTGGACGTCCAGTTACGGGATCGACGCAAAAGCATTTTGCCTTCTCTCCTGACATGCACTGTAAAGGATCAAAAAGACCATTTTCTGTACATCGTGCTCCCAGTACTGTTACTGAATGCTCATCTTCCCAATGGTTAATATCCAATGTATTTCTCATTTTCCAGGCGTTTAGCGAGCACCCTGAAGAGATTAGTCAACTAATTTCCGAATAAGGATATTTTTATTTATAAGAAAAACGCTAAAGCTTCTTTATATCATTACCGCAAGTCATCGTTTGTTCATCCCAGGAATCTAGGAATGGAATCTCTCCAAATATTCGTTTGCCATCTGGAGCAATACAGTAGCATCTGCAAAGACACGTACTTATTTAATTATACTTCAATTTCAAAAATGAACTGACGCCTTACATACATCGATCCTGGAATACAATATTGTGGTGCAAACCATCCATCACCGTCGCATTTTGGCTGAACTTCTGTCATTCCTAATGTACCGTCCACTCTACGTTTGTCCCAGTCGTCACGAGCTTGAGTGCATTGAGTCTTCACTGTAAATGTTGGAATCCGTGACACAAAATTGATTATATCCCGAAAACTATGCAAAATACGACAAAAATGCAAGGAACCTTTTTTGTAGGGAATTAAATGTCCTATAAAAAGTGTTCAATGACATTTTATCATATCTCTCAAAGTTTTTGAGATATTTGTAAAAATGTAAATGTCGAAAATTTTCGATAATTCTTATCTCCTTTTACCGCTTAACGTCAGAATTTCTTTTTTACCGAATAATAACGAATCGACTTACGTTGTTGGCACGTTGATGAGCCATTATTATTCATAGTACAGCTTAAACCTGGTCCACAGATAGACGTCGATTTTGGTTGTAGTCCGGGAATTCCACGCATGCAGTCCGCGCCTGGCCCAAGATTTTTCAAACAGTAATCACAGCAATTACAGACGTCTGGATATTTTAGGAATGTACCATGATGCGTGGCATTCATTGCCAGACATGCATCATTTAATTCCGGACAACCCTTTTCATGAGTATACGTCTGAATATGATAAAATAAAGGACTTACAATGGATGCATCACAAAAAAAATTGTTTCAAATTCAGTATTAGACAAATAAATGATTTTTTATAATCACCAAACAAAATTCTTGAGTACACTTTATCTCTGTATCACCATTTATTTGAATTTTAAACAACGATAATGCCAAGATCGAAATTATTTTTATAAATAACATTGTTATTAAGAAAATTGTACATAAAATTGGTGCAACGAATACTTGAACGCTTCGGTGCAATTTATACGTCGCATTTCTCTATCTAATCAGATCACGTTTTTTTGCGATAGTTATCGGTAACTTTTGTGTTATCAATATGACGATTAATGCGTATACTCATCCAAGTTCGTTCTTGAATTCTGCTGCATACCAGACAATAATAAAAATTGCTAAATCAATTCTGTCCTTAAGCGGTAAAAGGAGATAACTAAAAAATTATCGAAAATTATAGACACTTTTATTTTTGCAATTATCTTGGAAACTTTAAAAGATACGATAAAATTTTATTGAACCTTTTTTGTAGGAAATTGAATTCTCTACAAAAAAGGTTCTATACAATTTTGGCGTATCTCGCAGTTTTTGAGATATAATCAATTTTGTGAAAGATTTCAATAAAACTTTTTAATCGACTTATTTCCTTTTACCGCTTAACTAACGAATTTTTTCCAAATGAGAGTCTTGTTATTAGCTGGCATATCAACTATTTCAACGAGCTGGATGTCGTTCTTCATGGCCAGAGTCTCCAAGTCTCTGATGTCTCGTAATCCCCATTCAGGATTTTGAGCTTTGAGTGATCGGTCGAAGCTAACATTACTCTCTGGCTTTATTTCTCCGTTAACAGCGTACGGTCCATATGTGATCAATGTTCCTTCAGGCTTCAATAGCTGTCCAGCAGCGTTGAAAAGTCCAATGGTACATTTATATGGTGAAATATGAATCATATTTGCGCTGTAAATGTAGTCAATGCTGTTATTGGAAAAAATCCCATTGCCCCACGTTTTATAGCTAGTTGTTATATCGATGAGAAGAGGCGCGTGAACATTCGTAAGACCATTCACATGGGCAGATATACTCTCCAGCAATCTGTCGTCATATTCCGATGGATAGAATGTGATTTGGGGAAAGTGTGGCGCAAAATGAGCCACGTGCTGACCAGATCCAGAAGCTATTTCGAGCAATACCTGACTCGATCCTGGACGAAGTATTCGCTTTATCACTGCAAGTATTGGATCCTTATTACGGTCTGCAGCTGGATATATCAGTTTTTTGCTGACATTAGATGCTATCCTACAATTGATCGTTGGCGAATTAGCGTTTGATGAGTTATTAAGAAATGAAATTGAAGAGATTTACCTGCGATTTGCAATAGCGTGAATGGTATTCATTCTGAAGATTTTCAGCACCTAGTTCTGGTCGTCTCAAGCAGGAAATTAATCGCAATCTGAAAAGTCAAAAGTTGGGGTGAATTATCGTCTCAATATATTTTTAGAATGAAGAATTTTTATTGATCATTCGATCTAATGTTTTGTCCTGCAGCATTACAATTTTTAGTAATAAATTCAACAGTCAATCACTGTCACTATCTGATTGGGCTAGTCGCTTTACTTTTGAATCATGTTTTCGTTTATTCTTAGCTATACTTGGTAAGTGTGTCGCATGTCCCGTTTTTCTTAAGTGATCAAAAAGTTTGTTTTTACTCGGAAATTCTGTCTTGCACGTTACGCAAAAATGATCGATATTTTTCACGCCTGAAGATTTATCATCAGTTCCATTGCGCTGAGTCTTTTCTTTATTCTCGACACCCGATGTTTTCTGTATTTTTCTCATTTCCTTGGCCTTCTTTCCCTTTGTCTTTTTCGATTGAGGAGCTGTAGTAATTTCCTCGCCTGTATTATCATAGTTTTCCAAGCATTTGTCCTCCTGGTTAAAACGATTCGCTTCCTCTGTATTTTCTTGATTCTCCTGTTTTTTCTTTAAACTAGTATCAATACTTTGTTGTCTCCTTCGTTGCTTCCTCGAGAGGCCTATGTCGAGATCAAATGTTTCCTCCTCATTGCTGCCTTCATTAATCAATGCATTCTGAGCAGTGTTTGCCTTCTTCTTCGTCTTCTTCTTCTTCTTCGTTGTTTTTAGCATATCTATGAGCGTTTCCTCTTCCTGATCCGAGATTAATTCATCTTCCGAAGGCTCATCGTCGCTGTTTTCTACGATTTCCGCTGAAGGTCCGGGGAAAAGATATGGACTATCTGATTGAGGTTCGATGATGTGATATCTTTGTTTCTTTTTCTTTCTCCCAAGGGCATGTATTCCTTTTCCTTCTGATGTCTCATCTGAATCGTCATCAGGATCGGATATCAGTTCTTCGTCAGATGTCTCATCTTTTTTATTATTCTCCTTTAATACAGAATTTTCTCCGGTTTGTAATTGACAATTTAAATTAGAATTAGCCTTTTCACTGCTACCATAATTGATCTCGTCAGCCGTCATAAGATTCTTCATGGTTACAACGTTATCCTTGTGTTTTTTAGAATTTTCGTGATTAATAAAAGCTTTTTGTGTTTTGAAAATTTTATTACAAGCAACACAATGCAAAACATCTGCACTAATTACCTCGTTCTCGCTGTCAGAACTACCAGATAGTGCTTCGCCGAATTCAGCTGCGAGATTCGCTTCAATTGTCTTTAATTCCAATTCAATATTAGACAATTTGTAGGTGTCCAAAACACTGTGATCTATTAACTGTCTCTGCCGCTCTCGTAATTGTTGTACTTTACGTTCCTGAGCTTTTTTCGCATTTTCCCTTGCTCGTTCAGCAAGTTTTTGTGCGTGAATCTGCACACGCTTGTCCCTTTTTCTGATGAAGCCAACTAAATTACGAACCTGCTCATTTCGCTCACGCTTTGCCTTATCTCGAATTTTTTTGTTCTCCTTCTCGACTAATCTCAATACTCGTCTATTAGGTGTATCACGAATATCGTAAGGATCAAGCCAGGCGAATGTACGCTTCGTTGAGTAGCTCTGCCAATATGAATAAAACGGATGGACTACTTGTTCATATGAACTTTGAGATTCACCAAAACCAGGAGCAACTTCGACAGATTCTACTTCCTTGGCGAACTCTAAATCCTCTGCAGCTAGCTTCTCAAAAACATATCGATATACCGCATAGAACCCCTTTTCATCATCTTCAAATCCTTTAAAACAGCTGGTTGAAAAATATTGGAATAGATCAATAGAATCGTCCTTGTAATCATCACCAATACCCCCTTTCAATATAGCCTCTCGGTGATTGTCGTACCAAGCACGTTCATGGGGATCGCTGAGAACTTCATAAGCTTGCTGGACCAACTGAAACTGTTCCTTGGCTGCTGTAGGGTTATCCAAGTTTTTATCAGGATGCCATTTCAATGCCAATTTCCGATATGCCTTCTTCAGCTCATCTTCATCAATATCACGAGATACTCCCAGAACTTCGTAGTAACATTTCATCTTTTTTCACTGCTGTAATGATCGATTTACTAATAGATTATTAGAAATGAGAGGTATATATTATCGTTTATTTACCGTTGTATTTGTGATGTACTGTTCCTAAATACTGCGATTCTTCTTGGAGCACATAACCTCAACAATTCGGCGACTTGTCGTCGACAAAGTGACCAGGCGCTGCCATCGACAGAGAAATATTAAGGTTTCATGGGCTGTTTTTCAGAAGCTGCCATGCATTTCTTGAGGAATTCTCTTGATGACTTGCTACAATCCTCAGTGAAACTTGTACTAAACGCCAATATAATATATACATATTTTTTTAATTTCAAGTCTTTATTATTCCTTATGCATACTTACAAATAATAGGCAACATAATACAGCAGGCTATCTGCAAGCTTGGCGGTCAAAAAATATGCTATTATTCATTGACAAGGACGACTGCAGTACCAGTACGTAAAGCAGTAACCCAATAATTAATTTTTCAGGAATCTCTGTTATGATAATTATTATACACCTTTGTTTCATCGCCTCCATGAAATGCCATATTAATTAACGTATTATTAGTACTTTCAAAATTCCAGGGACCTTAATCCATTGCCCCCATTGGTCAGATTCAGATTCAATCGTCGAGATTAATCGAATCGACAGCCGAAGCGGGAAAATTCAAATTGATGCGCGCGCGACCTCTAGTAAATACATAGATTAATAAAAT
>JABSMT010055143.1:0-11223 GCA_018902335.1 Eumacrocentrus americanus
ATTATTATTTATTTTTTTTTGTTTTCATTTTTTTGCGTGTATAAATTCAGTACTCAGCCTCAAGGAAGACTGTTACCGACTTTGATAGAGCTAGATCGCATTTATATAGCACAATCTGCTATTGACTTACCAAATTGCTACAATGGTAATTGACATGGGATGCCGGCGGACACATACTGAGCCGAATGGGGCATTTCCGAGGCTAAAATCTCTAAAGAACCTCATCTCAGATGTATGAATTTATGCAATTCTTCAATCGGCCAACACGTATGAGAACAATACGCCGCGTAGCGGTGGCTCTCGAACTGAAGGTATCGCATTCAATGCTGAACGAAGTAATCAATTAAAATCAGCTCGTGGGATCAGTAACTAATACTCTCGGCTTAAGTAGTTTTTACATAAGAGTCCGTGAAGAATTGCATATCTCGGAACGCTCACAAAACGAGATCGATTCTACATCAGGTATATGTAAAAATTACATAAGTTATCTGTGAAATTCACGTCATAGATTGTTAAAATCACCTAATCAGAAATGTTTTCTTAAACTGTTCGCAAATGTTACATACTTTTATGTGACTCCTACGTCATTTTCTGTAATATTTGCAGATATGCTGTTACCTAAATTTTTATGTAATTTCTACACTGACCATTATAAATATTACTCGAGGTTTAAGCTAACTTCGCTGAAAAACGTGTCATTATTACAGAAAAAACATTACTTATGTTATAGCATAAAAGTTATAGCATTATTTTTCTCCGTACGCTAATAACATTACAAATGGTCGGGCGAAAGCAGAAAGTTGTACACCTATGCGCTCTATATGATAATCATCTCGAAAGCATAAAAAAAAACAATTCTTTGATTTCAACTATAAGCGCATTGTTGTACAGCGTTGTTTTTTGCTATATAGTCACTAATATCTTTACGAATGATCTGGCGAAAGCAAAAAATTGTACAGAGTAGAGAAAAAACTGATTTTGTATCTGTTTTTCACGTTTCAACCTTGGCGTTGACGTATAAAAAATTGACGTGGTATACGTGTTGAGAATCTCTTAACGAAGAGAATAAGTGGTTGATCATTACAATCGGATGTAGTTCAGAGGAGATTCTACTAAATAACGGTCCAAAATGATCTTTTTTTGCTGCTATGGCTGAAATTAGGTTAATATTGCATATGTTGACAATCGTTATTTTTACTCATGTTAATCGAACCTTACTAATTGAAAAACTATAACGATGAATTTAACATTCATTCCGTTAAACATGGTGAATTTAATTTTTGAATAGTAAGCTGCACTATGACATATGTAGGGCGCGCATTTCTCCTTAATATTTTTCATCATAATGCTTTCGATTTACAGAAACATAGATTGGCAAAGTGTGTTCGTATTGAAAATTATGAGTCTACCCTAGTAAGAATCGCCTCGAAGTCCCCTCGATTTTGTCAAGGTACTTCACAGAATATCGAGGCGCGCCTCGAAATAGCGCCATGATGATCACGTGACGACCATCCCATGCTCGATACCATGCTCGATTGTCTACGTATTTATAGGTTAGGGTAATACTCCTTCAGATATTGAATATTTTCTATTTTTTATTGACTAAATACATTTCTCAGTATAAAATGTTCGACACAAGTACATTCGCGAATTAATTTGTCTTTATTTTTCATTATTATAAAAAAAGTTATCTCATGCTGTCTCTGTCACATTTATCGACAATAGAGGCAGTGTAAAGGGGATTCTCGTGACACTGGATTTTGCCTCGATTCTGTCTGTAAAGCGCCTTTTTTGATTCGAGACATATTTTAAAGGCGCGTTAAAGTGCCTGGATTCCATTTTTACTAGGGTACGATAGTGTTTGTAGGACTTAGTTGGCAATAACAAATGATCTCAAATATTTTGGTAATCTTATATTCATTGTAATGTTCCGAGCAAATCGCATTTGTCACTTTTTCTAAACATGTAGAGGAATTAGTATCGGTCTTATGGCTCTTCCACGACTTTCTATTTTCTTGGTCATCAAAACTGGCAAAGCAGACATCGGTCAAGGGTAAAGACGTTAAACAATCGCGCCTGAAAATAGGCTCAGTCGAAGTTTTTTACGAGTTAGCAGAACGCAGTCACAATGTTGATAGTGATTCAGTCTGGGTTGTCCGATGTTAGTAGATTGAAATATCACAGGCATCGGGCAATAGAATTGAGTTCTAAAAAATTATGTTTTACTGTCATATCGTCGTGGCGAGGGGATTTTCATGTATTTCTCTTGAATGTCCTGATCTTTAGCAAGTGTTCGATGCAGTCACTTCCGCGGGGCTTAATGTCGCACGCGTGCACGTACTTACTCATCTCTCGCGCGTTCACCAACTAAACCTCCAAGTGTGTCCCATTCCCGAAGGCAAACGCGATTTCGATCGTGCCGACGATCTGGTGATATCGATCGCCGTTGGATTGCCATCAAGAGAGATTTCGCGATAATTACGAAGGCTTCTTGCGGCGCCTGCGGGCCGAATTCCAGGATCCCCTACGGTTTATACGACACTCGGTGTGTGTACTCTTGAGAGGTCTAAGAAAGCGAGAACGAGAAGAAGAGAGACTTGTGAGAGAAACGGGGTAACCGATCGGTGACATTCTCACCGTGGCGCGGGGATTTCGGTATTTGCTGCGAAAAAGGTTGCACAGCCAATGGCCCAGTGAGGACCCGATAAAAAGGTCGCTGCATTGCCGACACGTGCTTCCATTGCCTTGGACCACACACGTGGTGAAGATGCAGTGCAACTGCGCGCGGCTCGACGAAGAGAAACGTTTTCGACGACAAACCGAAATACGAGATGGTGAATTCCACAGTTGTCTCTTTCTCTTCTCTTCCTCCCTCTTTTCTTCCTCACTTGGCTAACTTTTTTCTTCGGCTTTCGCTCCTCTCGCGCGCAGATGCGCACCGATCCCTCTCGATAACGTTCCATTCCCCCTTCCATCCTCGCCCCGACATAATCGGACACTGGATCGCCATCGATCCTCCAGGGAGACTACGCGTATAGTCGTATACTTACAAGTCTGGTGTTCTTTTTAAAAATAACCACGTCAACCATGATATATTAATTAAAAAATTTTTATCGGCTTCAGAGACTTGAGTATTTTTCAGAAGACATTCTACACGAGCTACCAATGCTAATCAAAATTACTACGCTCGGTGCATATCATACCCGGTGTGCAAAATGAAAAATCATCAAGATAAATATGAACCATATACATCGATAGTCAGATTGCAATCGTGTTATGTTATGTTGTGTTGTAGCGAGACGATGGTTGATTTATTCATGGTCTGACGGTCCGCACGGCCTCTTTCGCACCTGCGCGCATTCTTCCCGTCGGCGATTATGATCTATGCATCAGCAGTGTTGCTCATTCAATTTTCGAATAGCCCGCGAGGGGCCGCTTATTCTCACCGGAAGTCACTAATATTCGGTATGACAAGTGCCTCATAAAGACACACCAGAATCTCATCTGACGAAAACAAGTTTGCACATTCAACGCCAATCTTGAGATGAGCCAGTTTCGCATTATTTTTTATTGTTCATATCTTCTCAGCATGATTTGTGACAGCCACGCCGTGATATCTTCCGCACGTTAACGAAGCCAAATATAATAATTTGTCATTCACGAAAAAAGAGAGTGGACATATTGGACCTTGGTATATTGCGGTAGATAAAAACCTCAGTAAAGCTACTGCCAGATCGTCGGTAATAAATAAATTCTCGGTGCACCGCCCTGATCTTGTGATTGTTCGCCAAGTCTATGCAATAATGCTAGCAGAAGTCGGTGCCAGATACCGTCGCTAATGTAGACGATAAATAAATACACATATTTCCTAAAAATGCTTTGTCATTGAATTATGAGAGCCAATTTTGCCTTATGCTGCAGGTTTTTTCATTTTTTTAATGCCACCGAAATATAGTTGATGTATCTCCCAAGATAAATCAGCAGTGTTTAAGTATAGCGTATAACATTGTTGCGGACAAGCCAGTCACATCGTTCCCTTGGACTGAAAAGTTAGCCCTACAGACCCACGTGAACCGCGCTCCTCTATATAGTGATTTCTTGGTGCGGCGCAACTGAGAGTGCACCTGTCCGTCTTTGTCACGCTCGCCGACTTATTAGCTCTCTCTTGTACGCGTCTTTTCGTCCTTCGCACTCACACATGCTATATACTTCACTGCTTTGTAAGAGCGCGTGTAAATGACTGTGATGCGTGCCAGGTGAAAATTGGCGTCACACTCAGGAGATAGTGATGCCACTGATGGTTCGAATCAAGGAGTCTTTCATGCTCCTCTGTAAAAGATTCATTGCTGTCTATCGGAAATATCCTGACGGTCAGTGCGGAAAGTTTCTCTATATGCATCTTACATGACTAACTTGATCGTCGAAATCGATCGTCGTGTACACACAAGCGGGAGTGTGTCGAGAGAACCGGATCACGAATCACGATTCCGACTGCATCAAGCATTTAACGGCTCCGCGATTGCGACGATCTCTTGTCCGTTTACGATCAAGCGTGTCGGCTGAATCGCTATTGCCGACGCGAAAGCCTAATGATCTCGCCTCCGGTGCTTTGAAAACTTCTTTTCGTTGTCCTTGAGCCACCTTGATTAGGAATTACGGACTTAAACGTGTGATAATCATATAGCTCGACGATAGCTGCAAATGATAGGTAGGATATTAATCTTCGACTCACTGTGTAGTCTGTTGACTTTTCAAAGAGATTGTTTCAATGATCTCATTTGTTGCATTACCGATTTTGTACCGATGTATAAAGATTAAACTAGGACTTTGAGATTAGTTGAATATCTTCAAACACTCTTTTGATTATCCATCTGCACAGATGTGGAACAATTGCAATGCCCAAGTTACTGAAGGTTGAAACCCGATGTTCGTATGAAGCGATCGACAGTTGAACGCGTAATGAAAAGTAAATAAACTCTGGCGCCGCTCAAAGGGTACTCAATTCAAACAACCGATATGCTTCTAAATTCCTATAACTGTGGCATTCCCTTGAAAAATTATATTTCTCAAATTAATTTGTTTCAGTTCTTCAAATGAAGACATTTTTTATTTTCTTTCTTACTATTTGTTTTTTTTTATTCAACGGTATATTGTATTTTTATCCCTTTCAGTATTAATCGTAATCGTCAAAGCTTTCGGCGAAAAGTGGGGAATTGCTGAAGTCTGTACGCTATTTCATTCAGAAAGAATACAGTTCTGAGTTAGTGGATTTTAAACTCGACAAAAAGAAATGTCGAGTTAAAAAGGAGAACTTACCTCGGTCGTTCAATAAGAAAAAGTTATCAAAGTGTAATAATGACGAGCGTAATCCTTTCGCCTGGATTCGTCATTACACCGACTCGTCGTAGGTTAACTACGTAAGTCGAGATTACGACCCTGTGTGTATGACAGACCGAGATAATCCTCTCATTCATAAAGAATCAAAACGGAATTGCGGTACCGAGTTGGGTAATTAATTTTCCGAGAGTTTAAACATAATAAAATTATTCTAGAGGATGCAATACACAATTGGGTATATCTTAATGTCCTAATTTTTATGCAATTTTGATTCTCACGCATTTAGAATATAAAATGAGGTAGATCAGGTAGGGTTGGCATGTCACGCACTAGCCAAAAACGCTTTTTCGTGATGTCTGCCAGCGAAAACTAACGAGCAATCACTTATTCACATAAATTGCTAGCGGTGCCACCACTTTTTGGGCTATATTTGAGTATTTAGTTGCATCTTTCTGGCAAGTCCCAAGTTTTCGTGGATGGATCGTAGACGTGTATATGAACCCTTGTCGGACGACATTTCCGGGTCATATCATGTTAGAAAAATTATACTGTAAACTTGCCAGAAATGACATATTGCAAATAAAATTATCTCATTAAAAGCCTGCAGTGCGCGTCGGCGGTGGTTATCAAATTCATAAATACTCTAGCATACATTATCTGCCACTTAAGTGAAAGTGTCATAGACACGATTTAATATTCGTATACAGATTTAATATTCGAATGATGTAAGATCAAGTCTCTTTTATTCGCTGTGATATCTCTGACTAATCTTATTATGCTTATTGTCGGCAACGGCTATATCATGGATGGTTGGATCTTATTTTTATTTAGGTCATTCTCATCATCGGCTTAGTGTTACTGCCATATAGAAACTCTATCGTGAACCTTCAGAATATATAAATATCTGAAGAAACTTAGGAATAAACCCTGTCATATACATGACTATTTCAATCTTTGAGGAACTGTGACGATTACATACATCTCGCCGATGAAATAAGACGTTTTCTCGACTGCAGATTGCGAGTGGGATTACGTGTTTCAATCCTATCATCTGATAGAAAATTTTCGAGTTGTCTTTCTATCATTTGCATGTTCCATGGCTTTGTATTTGCTGCCATCAACCATAGATTTTGGAAAATAAGAGTAGCGACGCGGCGTCATTTTTTCTCGATGATATGATAGAATCGAAAAGCGTAATCTCACTCCAGAGTACACGCCAAATGGTGGAAGGTCAAATCGATATTGCCTCAAGTATCTGCTCAATGATCAAAGGCTCACGAAAACGGACACACGAAAACGGAAACGGGTTTTGGTGGATTCATAGCCAGGATCTTTTGTTCGTCTCTCTTCTCCCCCCAGAAGATTCCTGTTAATAAAACACTTCTCATATAGCGAAAAAAAAAAATAAATTTTCCATTCAAACTCTTTCTGTTGAATTCTTGCTACACAAATACAGAAATCCACTGCCTGTATGTGTATGTATTTACTTGCTTAGTTGCTTCACGAAATTCCATAGGATTTACAATATTGGGATTTTGATCCACCAATACGAAACAGTAAAAATTCAGTCTAATTTGTTTTTACTTTTAGTTTTGATTATTCGTTTTTCTACTTTCTTTTTCTACTAGAGGTGTTGAATGAATTCTAGACATGTCTTGTAGAAATGATGGAGTCATCCGGAGGCAGCTGTAACAGAGTGTTCTCTTTATTTTAGAGAGACATAGTGCTCCGTCGTATCACAAGAGTGGACCTGTACATGATAGCGACTGCGGCACATTACAGAGTTTGTGAAATTCAATTAACGCACGGATGTCTCTTAACACCGGATATAAATACTAATAAAATGACACGATCGTAACCTCTTACGAAGCAAAGGGCAAAAAAAATAATCTCTTCATAATCTCTTCTAAAGCATCTGTTTTAAAAACAAACAGATTTCTGTAACGAACAGATTCGCAATAAAATCCTTCACTGGCAATTTGGATATGCAAAAGACGCTCCGTTAAACGCGTTTCTGCGATTTGCACGCAAGCTACGTCTCGCGAATTCCCGCGTGCACACTCGCGTAAGACATGCACTTTGCCAAGATTCAACTCACAATTTTGTGGGTGTGCACACACGATGAGAGCTAATGTTCCACGTTTATGTGCTGCTTGGAAATGCTACACGAAAGTTATTTTCCGAGATACACATGTCGACAGGCATATCTTGCCAATTACACAATATGAATTTACCATATACCCACGTGTCGTTGTCACGACTATTGACGGATCAAGATGTCTCTTAAGTGGGAACCTTCATTGCCTCCATCAGTGAATAGAGTTATAATTTTGGGCGTGTGTGAGATTTCTCAAGAATTGGATCTTCTATTATCGTCCGCACCCACTGTTGTTTTGGGAGATAGGAGACTATGTTTCTTTCCCTTGCCCGCGATCCCTCGCTTCCTCGATGACGATGTTGACAAAAGTCTAATTTTAGAGAGTGCTATACGCACTGACTGACTCTTCGTCTCTGTCTTATACGTATAGCGCTCATTTGACGTCGTACATGAGAGTTTTCACTCAACTGCCCTCTTTCTCACTTCACGATTTATCCAAGCTGCGCTTGTTCTACGTGTGCGTGATAAATCGATTTTTAACACTTAAAGAGACTTCAGATGAGGTTGGCGCGTCACACATGTGTCATCTCTAAATGACATACCAAGTGATAATGATGTTTTTCAGTCAGACGTGTTCGGTTTTCTTCAAGACTATCAGCGTAAAATACTATGGGTGATGCAATTGAACGAAGACGACAACGCCATGACCCAGAGATAATTGGGCTGAATAACGTCACCCAATGCTTTCTTTGCACTGTAAAGTTGCGCACGGGTGACTCATCAACAACCAGGGGATTATCAGCATCGTGAGATTCGATACCAGTCACAAATCCAGACCCTATAAAGCGTAATAACTGCTGCGGTGAATGGTCTCTTACAAGCGTAATTGTGCAATGGGCGAATAATTCGCCTGCTCGATAGCGATGTGGCATCAGACAACACACACTCTATCTAGCGCTCTCATTATTGCGCGCTCGAGAATCACCTGTGATTGGTAGAATTATTGCACCTCAGTATTATCTCAGAATATAGAGGCTTTCACGTCCACAATAGGGACGATTATGACCTTTCATATTTCATTTTAGCGCGCGCACACCCGTGACTACAACGCCTTCGTGCTCATCACAGCCTTAGTAAACAATATCGTCTTTGTATTTTTATACGTTATTCATTAATTCCGTGCCACATCACTTACAACTTTTTTCTTTAGATGAATCGTGTAAATATGTTTGGTAAACTTGTTGGGACTTGTGCGAGAACAGTGTGTCGAGTGATGGTTTCACGGCAGCAGTTGCGAAAATCATACGATATACACATACAGAGAAACGAGTGACGTTCGGGGTTTGTTGTGAATGTAGGCAAGGCGTTGTGTATTTCTGGCGGCGGCTGACTCACGACAACTCCCACACGCGTTATTTCGCATACAGGTTACATAGCCGCCCGCGTTACCTTCGTTGTCGTTTGTCGTCGTCCCCGCGCGGTAGCATCTTTGTCTTCGTCTTACGACGAGAAGGGAACTCCGCGCCCGACTCTTGCGCAACTCCATTTACACGTATTGCGTAGATATATCGCGTGTCTGATGGTTTAAAGCGCAAATTTTTCATCTCTTCCCTTTCAACACTTGCAGTGCTGCGTTTGAAACTCGACAAGTGTCCAGCTGTTTATTTGTTTCTAGCTATCGTATGATCTGACTGTCAACCACGCAGTTAGATCTTATATGGCATATATTTTTCTTTTTTTCTTCGTATCTATCACTTTTCGTCTACTGCGATGAAGTTTCTTTTCATGGCGATCGTTTTGTCACAATTAGTTTGGGCGGCGCTCGTCTCTAAATTGGGCGTCTGTCGTCAATTCACCTCGACACCCTCAAGGAATTCATTCCCGAATGAGATGGCACGCTATACGAAAATTGAAGCATAACACGCGTGATGTGTTCCCGCTGGTTGTATCGGGTGGTCCCCTCATACCCGCCCAGTTTTTGCCACTACATTTTGTCATAAATTTTTTTTCTCCATGTCACTATATTTTCTTTATATGCAAAGTTTCGGGCTTTCAACACTCCTGTGTGTGGAATTACATGCGTGAGGCGTTGGCGTGTTGGGTAAAGCGGCACATCGGCGTAGCGGCTCGCGGGGAATTAATCACGGCATTATTGCCGGGGACGACGCCACGGCGTCGCTTTAATTTTGGACGTTTAGCCCGGCCCACCCGGTAGAGGATAGCCAACTATCGCGATTCGGTCCGTTGCTTCCACGCTAGCTGCTAGTCTTCGCGTCGTAAACTCTGTTTGCGTCATTCCTCTGTGATCATATTGTTTCTTTTGACTTTTTTTAGACCCACCATCATTTATACAAATGAATAGAATTTTGCATTTAACAAACTCAATGATGCAAATATTGCGACGATGGCAATCACCCCTTCCTTATAAAGAGTGTAGGGGTGATTCACAGCTTCCGGCAGTATTGCAATACGTTGCACTTGTGCTGAGTATTTTTGTCTTTTCGCCTTTTCACACTTGTATTATTTTTCGCACATTTTCCTCGTTTTATTTTTCATGTTAATTCACACTGAAAAGAAGTTCGGTGCGGACAGCAATGAAAAGTATTGTTGAGAGGGAATGCTTATTGTAAGGAAATATGTTTTTGTCTACGCTATACGCATCGTTGTATCTACTGATGGTATAGCTCCTACAACTATACCGTATAGCTGTCTCGAAATTATAGCTGGATGGTTTTCGGCTCATTTTCTTTGCTTCTTACGTTATTACGATTTAATTATAAATTATTTTTTATCTTTTCCAGAATGAAATGGCAAATAAAACCTTGATACAAGCCGCATACTACAGATAAACTTGTAAGATTGAATGAAATTTGAGAAAACTTATTGTTAACTTCAAATTTGTCTGGAATCTTATGCAGTATAGCTATACTGTCTCAGCTACGGGAACCAGAAATGTAGGAAGTCCGCCCCGAACTTTTTTTTTCAGTGTACATTATTCACCTTATTTCCCTGGAGTGTGTTAACGCTTTATCCGTCGCATCTTTTCTTAATAAAAAATGCGAAGTGAAGGCAGCGAGATTGAGAAGTACAAGCAAGTCTGAGACCATATCTTCATATGCTCACATTAAGAGTGACAGAACGCAAAGTCTTAACGGTATATTCAGGATTCGTGAAAAGAAATACAAAAATGAATAAGAGTCAACAGAATAATAAACCAAAAGAAATGACTGGGTGCGAAAAAGGGTGGCAGCCAAAATTACGATAGGAAAAACAAAAAAAATATTGTTTATGTGATAGAGTGTGTGTAAGGCTGATGGATGCAGTGAGATAATTTATTGAGTGTGCGTTGAGTGAAATCGGGAATGAAAAATGGCAACAACAACATTTGAAAAATTATGACAATCAAGACGGTAGTTTAATGAGGTTTATTATGACCCAGTTGCATCCGGCATCGTAAATAAATTTCCGAATGTGTATTCTCGCGATGTTACTCGCATCCACACTTGATGATTTCCACGCACATTTAACAAGATCTTTCTCTCTATTATAGATACAAATAATAGAGTTCGGAAAATGGTGCACATCTAAAGGTAGGGGAGGCCGGGGCAAAATGGGGTACCTAAGGAAATACTGCAGTTTCAGTGATTCTACAGTATGCGTTTTACTGCTTGGGACCCCCAGATAAGCCCGATACTACATTTTTGAGCAGTTTCGCACTTTTAGAAAACCGGGGCAAAATGGGGTACCCTCAAATATACACAAAAGTTCTAAAAATTGAAACATCCCAT